>JAWWTY010000038.1:4691295-4755032 GCA_035222235.1 Margarornis squamiger
AAGCGGCCGCGGCCCGCCCGGCCAGGCGCTCCTCCCGCCCGGCCCGGCGCCCGGCCCGCCCCGCCGCGCTCGCCAATGCGGGCCCGCAGCCCGGCCAGAGCCGCCCGCAGCGCCCCGGCACGCCCGCCCGGCCCGGACCCATGCGGCGGCTCCGGGACCGGTTCCGGAGGTGAGCTCGCCCCTGCCCTGCCCTGCCCTGCCCTTGCCGTGCTTCCACCGGGACCCCCGGCCGCGCCACGGGGATCGGGGGGAGAAGGAGAGAGGGCAGGGCCGTCCCGAGGGGTGCGAGGGGGTGGGTGTGAGCCGGGGGTGTGTGTCTGTTTCTTTGTTTCTTTGTTTGTTTATTTGTTTATTGCTCCCGCCGAGCGGGTCGCGCATCACCGCCGGGCCCGACCTGTGGCTCCCGGGCATCCCTGTCCGGCTGGCCATCCCTGTCCAGCCGGGGCATCCCTGTCCAGCCGCCCCGATTGATTACGGAGTCACAGAATCCAGAATAGTGTAGGATGCAAGGGATCTTAAAGATCTTGTTCCATCCCCCTGCCATGGGCAGGAACACCTTCCACTATCCCGGGTTGCTCCAAGGCTCATCCAGCCTGTCCTTGGACACTTGCAGGGATGGGATGGTCCGGGGATGCTTCTCTGAGCAACCTGTGCCAGGGCCTCGCCACCCTCGCAGGGAAGAGACTCTTCCTAATGTGCAGTCTAAATCTGTGCTCTTCCAGCTTAAAAATCAGCCCTTTTTCAGCTTGGAAAGATGCTGTTCCTGTTGACTGGATAACTTCGGTCAGGGTTGCTGGATAAACATGCACATCTGTGGGCTTTGTGTTCTTCCTTGCCCAAGGTCTGGGTGCAGGGCTGGTACCTTGATGGGCAGTCCATCTCCTGGGCAAGGCCACTTTCTGGGATGGCATCCCTCAGCAGGTAGGGCTGCCCTGCTCTCCCTTCGCCAGCCTGTTCAAGAAACTGAAACCTAAGTACTGAAAGGGAAATAAAATTGAAAGAGAACTGAAAGAGAAGAAGGCAAACACAGTCGGATGTGCTAGCCCACACCTCGGCTGTTTTGCTGGCTGGTGCCTTGCCCCTGAGCTCAGATGTGCTGCAGCACCCACGGTGACTTTTTGCTGCCCACTCTTCACTTGAAATGTTGCCTTTTCTACTTGCCAGAAGGTTGAGGAGCTTTGGGGAGGTCAGTGGGATGCACGGGCACTTTTTTCCGTGACCTAATCTATGCGTGATACCACAGTTGTTTATGGATTCTCAGAGTATTGCAGATTTCCTTTCATCTTTGGTATCGTGCTGTAAGTACACAAACCTTTACACAGCGTGCGATTTCACTGATATTTCCAAATAAGGGAACTGCTTCTGTACTGATCTGAATTATTTCTGTGCCTCAGATGTTCAGTGATAGTAAAGATTATGTGAACAGTTACAAACCACAACTAGATATTGTCAAATCCAGGAAGGAAGGTGCCTAGTAAAGAAGAATACAGCTCTATTTTTAATTGAATGAATTTGTAAAGAGCAAATATCAGCCAATTTGGTCAAAGCAAGTAAGCTTTTTATGAACCTTTTAGATTCTCTTCAAAGTCATACCTAAAATGTTCGTTGTAAAAATGTAGTGCTGATCTGCTTTGTCCTGCTCCTGGTTTTTGTTGTTTTTCCTCCCGAAAACAAAGAGCCCATATAACATACCAGATACTGAAGTATATATTTAGATACTGAAGCAATTTTTAACCCCATTTAGTGTGTGCTAATGCTGGTTTTGTGGAGTTATGCCCACCTTGTTGCAGGTTCTCATATGCTGTTGTTTGTGGTTTATTAGGTCTAAATGGCTTCTCCTGCTGCTGGAAAGCACAAAAAAGAAAGACACAAAAAGGGGTAATGTGCTTTTATGCTGGCAAAAGGAAGTATGAGGTCTTTTGAGCTGAATAAAGGAAATATACTTCCTGAAAAGACTAAAAAAATCCAGATCTTTGAGGCCATTATCAGTGCTTGCTGTTTTTACTGACATTTTGCTTCATGCTTAAAGAATAATTAATTCAGCAGATGGGAATCATGAATAAGGCAAGAGTTGATTTCGCTTCTGCAGTTTGGGGTCTAAGCTTGCTGCGATGCCAGACAAATGCCATACAGAGATGTGCAATAGATTTTGGGAATTTGTAATTTATTTTTCTAAGCTGGATTTGCAAAGACAAAGCATTAAGAACCCTCAGATTTTCCTCCCGCTTTGTCTCCCAAATACTATCCTCTCTTAATTCTGAAATCACCGTGAAACAGGCAGCATCTGCTCCTTGGAAATGAATAGGAGCTTGAGATCAGGGTCTGTGACAAAGGATGGATCAGTCCCTGTGTTTAACATTTGAAATATTTGAAGTATTTCAAGATCAAAGCTCGAGTAGTGTAAAGGGAGGGGTATGAGTTTCTTCCCTCTTGTTTTAAATTGTCATATGTCTTTCTCAATACCCCTTTTCCACTTACATTGGGAATGTGCTCATCAAAGAATGCTGTTTGTGTGCTGTGGAATTCTGGAGCTTGGACTTCCTTGGCCTCGAGCAGATCTTGAGCATTGAGAACGCATTTAAATTGTGAAAAGGAACTCACAGCTCAGTTCAGTGTGAAAGCATCCTGCTCTTTTGGCTGGCTGCAAGCAGTTCTTAGTCTCTTAATTTCAGAAATTTCATATTCTGGTATTGAAGGCATTAATATTTTATCTTAGAGATATTGGATTGTCAGTATCTTAAATGGAGAAGTATTTATGCATTCTTGTGAGATGTGGTGCATATCCCCTGATTAAATGACTCCAGTTTCACTAGACCTGCAATTAAAGAATGCATCAGAGATTTGTTAGAGAATCAAAAGGCTTCACTTAAAGACATTTCCTGTAAACTGTGGTCCAGTTCAGTGGCACTGTATCAGACTGTCCTGCATTTGATGATAACCTTAATGTGTTATAGAGAGCCTTTGTCTAGGAGTAAACAGCATCTGAATGCTGTATACTGAGCTTCCACTTTTAGGAAGGTGAGATTATAATTCCCACAATTATCTTTTCCAGAAGAGGCAAACGTGACCTGTAGATAGGAGGAAGAACAATGCCCCTGTGTTTCAGTATTCACGTGGCAGAAAACAAGCGACATCCGTTGTTGGTGGAGTGGGGTTTGTTTATTTATTTATCTCTAAGAAAGAATAGAGCAGCTTCTGCCTCTAGAATGTGAATAAGTCTGTAACCACATTTGTCTGCCTTCATGTTGGAATGTCATAGGTATCTATAACTACAGGAGTGTATGCCTGACTTCAGCAACATGTGTCAAAATAATTTTTCCTGGTTTTGATGTGTATTTCAGTAATATCACAGAGCAGCAATTTTCAAACTTCAGGTCTGTTTCTTAAGACATTAAGCCTGAACTGTCAAACTGGAAATGAAACAAACTCAAGAGAAGCTTTGGCTGGAATTACTGCGCTATTCAACCACCTCTTTAATGATCCTCCCTCCAAAGTCGCTCCTGATAACGTTTATAAATAATTCATTATCCAAAGGCAGGGGGAAATAACTGAAACTTTGCTCTACTAAGAGCATTGCCTGTGAGAAGTGACCTGAGCAAATGTGCTCCAGCTTTTGGCATCTGTGTCTTGCAGCCTGTTGTAGTCGGTGCTTTTCAGAAGAGATAGGTGCAGGGATGTCAAAGGTACAGGAAAGATGGTACTGTGGTGTTGTGAGACCTGCTTTTTAAGGTCGAGGTAAAGCTGAACTCTCTCCCTCCTGCCAAAGCACAGCAGTGGTGGTGTGTTGTTGGTATGAACCTGTAGGTGAAGGGCATGGGAGAAGTGGTGCTGATGTTGGGGTTCTGCTGGAACCCTCTCTGGTGGAGAAACAGTGAGTTTCAGATGTTGAGGGAATCCAGTAAAGCTTTCAGCAGCTGTGTTCCTGATAATTTTTGTTGTTATTATGTATAAAATAATAAGAAACGTTTGAAATGTTTTGTAAGTGTGAAGCTCTCTGAAATCTGGTGCTTGTCTGTTTTGCCAGCCTGAAGTTGCCACACATGAACCAATATTTACATCGTTCCTGTGCTGGCACAAACAAAGGGGGGAAAAACACCAACCCTTTGTGTAGATAACAGAGCAAGGATAGCTTTGTTCCTGTCTCTGTGTTCTGTTCTGCTGCTAATAACTGTCTTTAAATTACTGAGCATAAGAGGTTCTAATATCTGAAGTGTTTGTTCATAATCCTGTCTAAAATGTAACATTACCTCAAGCTTTGTTGTGACTGCTTTAGAAAGATGCAGTATATTTTCTACTAAATAAAAGGAAAAAGAATTAAAAGTAGTCCTCTGCTGGATACTAAAAGATCCCATTAGCAGGCTACCTTCAATTATTTATAGATTTTTATATGATAATAATATCTTACATAGAAATTTGGAACAATGGGAGTTACAAAGCTACTACTGAGTATAAGCTTATTGCTGTTGGTTCTTCCCCTTTGGGTTTTTTTAATTTTTATTTTTCACTTCTTGTGAAAATTCTGAGTTAACCCCACAGAGAAATGCAATGATGTTCTAGATGCCATCAGTGAAAAGTTTCTCATGACTTTGAATTTATGGAGCTGGGCAAGGGCAGTCTAAGCCTGGTCACTCGCTGAGCCAACAGATGCTTTTATTTTTAAATGTTTTCCTAACTTGGAAGCAGAACTGAATAAACTGAATGTTCCAGCTTTAGAGGATGCCGAGACAGTTTTCAGCAGCTGTTGAGGACCTGTAAGCACTGGGCAACAAAAGCATTTTCCAAATGTTCTGTGAGCCTCTGTATGTGATGATGGTGTCTTTGTCTTCTTGGAGATGAGAGCAAGGTGCTATTTCTCACTGACAAAAGAATTGTCATTTTTTAACCATATATTAACTCCTGGGGAGTTACTAATTTGCTAACAACCCTTTATATTTGGTGTCTGTGAATTAAGTTTACATTTTTCTTATCCTTTGTATTAGTAACAATTGAAACTGTTCCTTGAAATTGCCACAATTTGTGGAGAGACCATGACACTGTTATTTTATCATTGCTGCTACATTTTCATGTATCAGTGTAGAGAAAAATATGTTTACAAATCACTTAATAAATCAGCCAAGAAAGCCAAATGAAATATCCTGGAAATCTGGAGCTGTTTACTCAAACTGTAAGATTCAGGTTGGATTCAGCTGTCAGAAAAGAGGGAGTCTGACTGCTGTATGGGAAATCTTGATTACAGAGAGGCAGCCCCTGCGACAGGCAGTCACAGAAATTGATTTAACATGTGCTTCTGGTAAGAAGGACCTGGAAGAACTTAGTTTAAATAACAGCGACTTTGAACATGTCTGTACTTATAATTCTTTACACCACTGGCTTGAAGGTATTCCTTCATGATACTCCAAGAGATGGTTTATTCACTTTCCTAAAAATACCTCTTAATTATTCAACAGGTTCATGAACCACCCAGCTCCAGCCAACAGCCGCTACAAACCCACCTGCTATGAACATGCTGCTAACTGTTACACACATGCAGTAAGTACAGTTCTTGTTTTCTCTTTTTTTTCTCTTTTGTATTTTTTAAACCAGATGTTTCAGTAAATGTTTGTGGGTTGGGATTGCTAAATGCTCACCTTTGCCCCAGTGTATTCATGTTTACAACGTCACTGGTTTGGTGCATGACAGTTTTAGCTGTGTCAGTCCAGAAAATTAGATATTTGGTGATGACTACCCCCTGTTCTGAATCTCTAGGAGCTCCAGATGCTTCATAGGATTCCTTTTCACCAGTTACATGTCTTTATCTAGATATTCTTCCTCTGTCCCTATCCAAGATGCCTATGATAAAAAGAATACAGGCCACTACTAGTTAGCCCTGCAAGGTGGATTTCTCAGTTCTGTGCTGACAAAATTGTGTACTGCAAGTACAAGAAAGCTTTATCCATGTTGGAAGTGGAAGGCTTCTTGCAGAGAGGCACTAATAGTACTGACAGCCTTGTGAAAACTCCAAGTCTGTCCTTATTTTCATAATGCAAAAACTCATTCTAGATTTGAATACATGATATATACATACAGAATAAAGAAAGCAGTCCCCCTTTGTTTTCTTTCTTTTAGTAATTAGGAAGTTTAGTTTGCTGTCTGGCACTTTGAAAAGGACTTAAGAATGTGTTTGTTTGTTTTTTAAGATAGCATTTGCCCTTTTATAAAAGCAGCTTGTGCTTCTCCTCAATCCCTTGTTTAACTCCAAGCATCTGAAGTATGTTTGACTTTGTCCTCAGTCCCTTATCTCCAGTGTGTCTGAGTGAGCTGCAGATAGGAAAGCTCAAGGTAGTGCCCAGGACTCTTCAGCTCTAGAAAGAACTCTGTTCTTAAGGATCCTTTGTGAATATTTTATAAATAACCAACATACAGCTCCATGGTGCTGGTAAAAACAGAATCACCTTGGTTTACACATAGAAAAGTTAACTGAAGCTTCTGTGTTCTTGAGCCAAGGGTCTCGTGTACAGCATTATGTAAATATATGCTTATTTGCCTAGGGAATGAAGCAACATTCTGTTAGTTAGCACAAATATGTAGTTTATCTCATAATCCTTGTGCAAATCTTGTTTGCTCTGGCCAAAAAGTTAAATTTCAAAATATCTGGCAGAAGTTGCTGTGCTTCTTAGCAATTTTAGCTTTCACCTAGTTGAGAAACAGGCATGTCTTATTCCTGCTTGTTAACAGGAGGTTACAGCCAAGATGTATCAGTATTTTTTGGAATGCTGCAGGCTGTGGTGAAGCTGTTTTATTACCTCCTGAACAGTCAATCTACATGCTAAAACCTACCATGACCTGTTAAAATAAAGTTGGATGCAATAAGTAACTATTGATCAGTAATTAAAGCCTTGAAATATAACTCTAAGCTGGGAAAGCAAAGTGGATTATACAGAATAAGCTGGGGGGTGTTTGCTTCTCTGTGTTACAGACTTGCTAAACGTTAGGTAGTCAAATAGGTGAGTCTTTGCCACCAGCTTATAGTGAGAGTTTTCAATTAGACGTTGATGATTCTACAAAACAGAGTTAAGCAATGGTTCTCCATACAGGTTTGGCATAAAAACATATATTCATAATTTAGGAAGCAGTCAACTTGTAATTTATGAGTGGGGCTGTACTCTACAGTAGGTATCCCATCTGGTTTTTTGACTTAAAAATACACAGGAGTCAGTTCAGGCAGCTGCTTAATAAAAAAAGGCCAATGATACATGAGGGTAGAGAATCCCAGGCATAGCTTTTTGGTACAATACTTTAAAGGTAGCTTTTGTGGCATAGTAAGGCATCTTCAAATTTCCAGATAGTGAGGCTCTTTAAAATGCCTTGATCTTTTTTTTTTTAGCTTTAAATGAAGCACTGATTTGCCTTCAGACAGTAGGAGACAGGAAGGGCAGCTAAGCAGGTGAAAACAGAGACAGAAAAGACTGTTCTCTGTGTTAGAAGAACAGGAAGGAAGCAGTGCATGAGAGAAGCAGGGGTGGTAAGAGCTGGAGTTGTAAGGTAATCTAAGTCTGAGGGGAGGGATGGCTCTTTCATCAGGAAACTTTCTAGTGTACATAAGGTTTATCAGACAGAAGATATGCCCTGTTGTGTTAAAACCTCAGAACTTAGACATGGCTTGGTTTAATACTGCTCCTAAAGTTTCTTCTGACTGCCTTAAAAGGGGGAGCTATTCTTAAAATAAACTATAGTCTCTATTCCAGGCTGGGTTTGTGCGGTGCGTGGAAAAATAGAAGTAGTATAAATATTTAAAAAATGAGACCTGGAGCATTTAGCAGGCCATGTGAGCATGGAAGAAGGGGTCATCGTGGTGAAAATGCCTCCATCCCACCTGACTGCAGTAGCAGTTTCTGTGGTCTCTGTGTGTTGCATTGTCCAAGTTGCCCACAGGCTTCCCACTCCATAATACGGATCTCCTTATTTGAGGGGAAAACTGATGAGTAGGGAGAGACTGTACTTGGCTTCAGGAGGGCAAAAAAGGGGTTCCAAAAATACATCACAAGGGAGTTGAGCCCGAGTCTCTTTTTAAAGATTCCTGCCTATGGCTGTAAAAAAATATATTTTAATCCTTTGTCTTTCTCCTTATTGCAGAGGGGTTTTAACTTCATTGTCTCATTTTGTTCTGGCATTTCTCTAGAAAACTTAGGGAACTGTTGCCTTCCTTCTTGTTCTGTAAATCTCTCTTCCAGCCCCACTTGTGATGTAGCCAGGATTAATCAAGGTACTAAAATTAGTAAATTGGAGCATCACGGTTCTGGGTTTGTTCTCAGTACATTAAGTTACTGGGTTTGATTATATTCATTTGGAAGAGTTGCACTCCTTGATAAAATAAGCAAAGACTTTGTGACTTGTAGCTGGTGATTTTTTCTGGGCATATTGGCAGCTTAGAAATGCTGTGTCATCACTCGAAAATGACACGGCACAATCACACTCTTTCTGTTAGTTCTGATCTTCTGACTACTTTTTAGGTAAATACCCCTCTTTTTACAAGATTGATAATTGCTTCTCCCTTCTGAAGACTGGAGATTAAAATGAACGGGGAAAATCTGCCTTGTTTGGTCAATTAAAGTTTCGTATTTCTTTTGTAAGATGGATGAAGCCCATTGTACCATATGTTATCTGTCATGGCATTGGTATCTAAAGAACTTTTATCCAGTTGGCTGGAACAGCAGGGTGTCATTTCTGGATTTTGTATTTAATCTAGCTATTTTTGGTCCAAAAAAGAGTAATAAAACATCTCTTGTTTAGTCTGACTGTTCCCGTGGTGCCTATCAGGCACAGAGGGGAAAGTGTTTCCAAACAGAATACTTAAAAAAACCAGCCAGTCCTTCTGCAGCGTACTGCTGTTCCTGGGAGAAGCAGAATTGTTCTTCAGAGCCAGAACAAGGCAGAAGAGGGACTAAGGTCTTCATTCATGTGCTCATTTGTAGCTCTACTCTTCATTCTAAAGGTGCAGAGGAAGAGGTGATAAGAAAGTAGCTTATTTGTTTTAACCCTATTGCTTTAGATACAATAATTACTGGAAGAGGTTGATTGACATTGAACTTGGTTATGGGCCATTTGAGCATCGCAGGTGAAAGCTTTAACTTGTGGAATACTTATTTTAAGCAGATCAGTAAAAAGCTGGGCTATCTGTGGAAGAAAGGCAAGTTATTCTGTGTAGTAAATAAATCTTGTTTCCAAGGAGGGCTTCCTTCCTATAAAATGGTCTCTATCAGAGTCCCTGAGCAGCTCGTGCCTTGGGTGTTAGTAGGGAATTAGTAGGGATTTGCTATTTTACCTCATACTTGTGGGTACATAATCTCCCTGGAACCTTTTAGTTCTCTGTCAAGTTCAGTCAAAACTGAAATTTGCACTAGAAATTGGGAAAGAAACTGCTGAATGTGGGTACAGTGGGACTGCACAGCTGAAACATGGCTACAACATTATTCCTGGGGCTGAGTATCCTCCTGTCTCCTCAAACCCTAAATGAAACAACTGTCACATCTCATCAGTCCCTGGCTGTCTCAAGGGCTTCAGCCACACTTTACACCGTGTGTCATATGTGGAAAACAGGAGTGACTGATCTCTGAGCAGTGACACACTTCAACCTTTCCTGAATTTGGGGGCTGGCCAGGATATGTGTATGGAAACGTGGTTTGTGATAAATGAGAAGTCAGACTGGCAGACTATTTTTGGCCTTAAAGTGCAAAAAATCAACTTCCATAGTCTCATTACAAAGCTCAGAAAGTGTTTTCACCTCTGGTCCCAGTGCTGTGGATAAAGCAATGCCACACTTTTAATTTCCGTGGCTCTGCAGCTTTTAGTATAAACGTGTTAAATTTTGCAAAACATAGGAAAATGTAATAGTAATGAAGCTACAGCTGATGTACTTCAAAGTACATCCAGAAGGAAAAGCCACTTTTGTTGTTGTTGTGAACTCTCTAGATCAACAAGCTGCTTCTCAGGACCATTTGGTTTGCTCTGCATCCTCTGCACTGATCAGAGCCTTGATTTCTTCTGCTCTGTAAGTAGATAAAGGACAGATAGTGCAGGCTAGACCAGAACTTTGCTCTCTGAGCTATCAAACCAGTAATGCAAAGTGGCTGGATTTGTTTAAACATTGTTTGTTCCTGGCTTTATTGTTTAGCATATGAGACTTGGGTTAAATTAGAAGAATTTAACCTAAGAAGCTTATTTGCAATTCAAGTGAACAAATTAGCATCTTAAGACACACTTAGGGCTTGGGAGGAAACTTGTGCAGCTTTTACTTTTACATTTTTACTATTTTTGTGGAACTTTTAACTAGAAGGCTGACAAAGATATGCCTTGATAGTGGAAGCAGAGGGGTAGAAATGTCTGAGCCAGTGGCTTCTCTTCTTTAAATATTTGTTGGACATGGGGATTTTGTTTTTGTTTAGGTTATTTCCTCCTTCCCCCCCCCCCCATCTTTTTTTTTCCTTTTTTTCTGAAAGATACAAAGGTGCATCATGTAATTTATTTTGGAAAGGAGTATAGTTCTAAATGTACATGAAGCCTGCAGCCCACTTCTTGGATGCTTCCTGCAAACATTCTAATTCTAACTCCATCATGATGCTTGAACAGTGCTTGTTTTGGAAGATGTGAATTAAAAATGCTTGAGAGGGAGGTGGCAAGGAAAAGAGGCTTGGATACAGTGCATTAAAAGAACATCTTTGTGCATTAAGAATCTAGTCGTGAGAGAAGTTTGCAGCTAATTTATTTATGATATCTAAAACCCAAGTTCTGCAAAACTATTGCTTAATTCTCTCCGCTGCACACTGCTAGATGCTTTGTTCTTTCTTTTGGGATTCAAGTTTATTTTGGTTTGTCCTGTGCTCTGCCTCCATGCACAAGATGTGGCTTCAGTCCAATCTGGAGCAGTGTCAACATGGTTTTGAAAAACGAAGCAGAATGTGAAAATAAAACCACTGCTAAGACTTAGCAAATTCTTTTGTCTGATTTTGTTTCATGGCTAGAGGAGCTGGTAACCTTCCCTGCCACCATGGGAGGAGAAGTTTAGCACAAATGGATGTAACTGTTGTCTGAGACACGTCCAAGTCTTGGTGCTGGTGTGTCTTAAAACTCAATGGCAAACTTTTTCTGGATGGGGACAAGCCTTATGGTCTCACTGCAGCTCTCCCTGCCTGCTGGCGCTGCTCTGAGGGTGGTACCACGGGGAAGACTTCACAGTGTCCCTTTGTTCTCCTAGTTCCTCATTGTCCCCGCGATTGTGGGCAGTGCCCTCCTGCACCGGCTGTCTGACGATCGCTGGGAGAAGATCACAGCATGGATGTACGGGGTGGGGCTCTGCGCCCTCTTCATCGTCTCCACAGTGTTTCATATCGTGTCTTGGAAAAAGAGTCACTTAAGGTACCAGCTTCGTTTTGTTCTGTGACATTTTCCCATTGTGTTTCTCAGTCAAAACCGATTTTACAGAGGGCTGGAGTGGTGCTTTGTACTGAATCATGAAAAAAACCACCCTTGATTCTGATGGAAGAAATAGTGAGCCAAGCTCATGTACAAATGAACTTCAGTGTCTGCTGCTTTTTCACAATGGAAACATGTGTTTTTGTAGGCCCTAATGGCTCTTAACCCAGAAGCAGAATGGAAAAAACATAGTCTAAGTGGATGGTGGATAATACCCCATTGCAGAAATGAGAACACTGTCTGGGACTATGGCATGCCCAAATGCTTTGAGGAACACAGAGTTTGCCAAGAGAATTATAATACAATACTCAGCTAACCAGCAGAAAGCCTCCCTGGGAGAAAGGCAGCAATAGCAAAACTGACGTGATTTATTATTTATTTTTCATTTTATTTTACTTTTTTGGTCCCATTATGACCCCTGTATAATTCTGGGCTGTAAATTGGATTTAGCCAGTAGTCACTAAATAGTACCAGTTTCTGGATTAGGCAGAGTTGATATGACAGCTCTGCCTTCTTGCCAGAGAGCAGGATGCATGGTGGGGTGGAGAAGGGGAAAGGAATGGAGGAGTGCTCAGCCCTTACGTGTCTCACTCCTTCCACGTGGCTTTAAGAAGTCATGGAGCCGATGGTATTTCCCCCAGAGTTAATTCCAGAGTGTGTCAGGAAAGTGAGATGATACAAAAATCCTTGCAAAATCCATCATGGGGACTTGTTCTCTCTCTCAGGACGATGGAGCATTGCTTTCACATGTGTGACAGGATGATGATCTACGTCTTCATTGCAGCATCATACGCACCATGGTAAGGAACTGGAGGCACAGCTTCAGAAATGAAGCTTTTCCAGTGTAAACACTTTGGCCTTGCAGCTTCCCAAAATCCATAGGTACCTTCTTAGATGCAACTGACCACATTCTTTGTTGTGGCAGGCAATGTACTTTAATCTTCTGGGACTTGTTGAACAGAATGTAATGTTAGGAAACATAAGGAAGTAGTTTATTTGTATTCCAAGTACCCTGGTTCATACTTCCCTCCCATCAATGCAAACACCTTCTGCCTTCTTTGGGTAGAATGTCCCTGTGTGTGCTCCCCCATCATGCTGAAGTTAGAGCTCTGAGTATCTATTTATTTTTATCAAGCCCCACTGCCCGTGTGTCAGTATGGTCTGTTCATTCATCACTTTTGTCTCTTGAAATCTTTGTGCCTCCAGGTTAAACCTCCGTGAGCTGGGACCTCTGGCATCTCACATGCGATGGTTTATCTGGCTGATGGCTGCTGGAGGAACCCTTTATGTATTTCTCTACCATGAAAAGTAAGAATTATTCTTTGCATTTAACTTTAAACTGAAAATCACCCTCAAAGAACAAGACCAAAGTTTTTTTTGTTTTAGAGATGAGATGCTAAGTTTCTTGTCCAGTAAGAAAATTTAAGTTTTCTCAATGTTTTAATCTCAGTAGTACCTGATGCAAGTGAAGGCATCTTGGCAGTTTAGAGAAGGCACTGCCTGCAACTGTACAATGCAGATAAATACTAGTTTTAATTTCGTCATAAAATATTGCTAGTGTCTCTGCATTGAAAGCTTTTTGAATAATTTAATGGACTCATGCTAACATAAGTTGTGGGTTTTTACTGCTGAAGGAAATATTCATCCTCTGATACACCTCCTCGTTCCTTTTCAGGTATAAGATCGTCGAACTCTTTTTCTATTTAGCGATGGGATTTTCTCCTGCTCTGGTAGTGACATCCATGGTAAGGAATGTGACTGTTACAAACAAACATTTGCCTTTTAGAACCAGCTTAAGTACAGTGCAGCTCTCTTTCTTCGAAAAGATGTTCATTTTAGTCCACAATAGCTGTAAATACCCTCTGCAGAAGAGCCAAATACAGCTGGTTATGTTTTGGATTTACTTTGCAGTGAAATGCTGCCTTGTTTTGTTGAATCTGGGCTGCCTTGTGCAGATGAACAGAGCTTGGGTTTCTTGGTGCATCTGAAAAGCATCCTACTGGGTTTTGTCCTCTTCAAAACTTTGACTACCATTTATTTATAGCTACATATTTTAAATAATGTTGATTGACCCTTTCTGCTGCTTAATACAAAATAAATATAAATATAAATAATATAAATCTGACACCTTCTCAAGCTCATGCCTTAACTGAGCATTCCCACATGAATGCTGTACCAAAACCTTGCTGGATGTTTCATCCAACTAGTAGAAGTTTCATTAAACTCACCCTTGCAGAGTAACGTGGATTTCTTTGTCTCCTTGTTTGTCTCTGAGCATGGAGCCAACATCAGGCTTGTGTTAGTTCTTGAGTTATAACTTCTATAGTGCTATTGGGACATAGTATATAAATATATTATATTGTATTTCCCAAAGTTGATATTCCTCACTTGCCCAAGATGTTCTGAGCCATGACACCCAGCCTCCTTTCCTTGAGGGGGGAGAACACTTTGCATTTTATACATGAAAAACTCTTTGGCCCCTTTCCCCTGACCTGTCCTTGTTCATTGACAGACCAACACGGAGGGGCTGCAGGAAGTTGCCTGGGGAGGTTTGATCTATTGCCTGGGCGTGGTGTTCTTCAAGAGTGATGGAGTGATCCCCTTTGCCCACGCCATCTGGCACGTCTTCGTGGCCACAGCAGCTGCTGTCCATTACTATGCCATCTGGAAGTACCTTTACAGAAGTCCTGCAGACAAAATTCGTCACTTATGAGATATCTATATTACATAAATACTCTGCACTTGGCCTCTGTAACAGTATTATTTGACTTAAGGAATTCGGGGAAATTGGAAAATTGCACAGGAAAACCGCACTGACTTTGGTAGTTCTGTGAACACAATTACTGTGAACTGATGTTTGTGTCCTGCCATTGCCCATCACATGGCAAGTGCTGTAAATAACCAGGATACTGTACTGCAGTACCAAGAGTCCATTCCACGTTAGCAGAACTGGCTACCTGATGTTTACAAACAAATTTTGTATCCTAGTTTAATTTTACAATTTTTAACTACGTGAGTTTTTCTAAATTAGTGATTCAAATGGTGAAGTCAGTGCAATAGTGAAAACGTAATGCTCTTGATTTGAAATTGGTTTCTATCACCTTTCCACTAGTCATTTCTTAAACATGAATCACAGACAACTAATCTACTTTTACCACCCATATCTTGGTATAATGTGACTTTTATAGAAACTTTTTTGTGTTTTTTGTAAACTTTAAAAGTACATTTATTGAACTGAAGACACACAACTGTCATCTATGCAGCTACTCATGTTGCAAACTCTTGCAAGAAATGGTTACATTCCACACCCTGTCCTGACAAGCAAACCTTGTACCTCTTCCAAAGGTTGTGTTACAGCTGTAATTGTAATAACCACTTCTACAAACTAAAATCTAAATGTGATTCTGCTGAGTCCTAACATGACAGCGTTCTGCTGGTCTGTAGTACCACTATAGAAAACAGACCTTCCTTTGGTTTTATTTGTGATGAAGTTCTTTAAAAGGAATAGTTAGGGTGATTGTCTCCTCAAGGTTCCCAGGCTGGGATGAACGCTGGGCAGTGTGAAGGGGCAGCTGATCCTCCCTGTCCAAACCAGGAGCAGTAATTTCTCCAGTGCTGTAACATTTAAGGCTTGGATTTCCAGAGGGATTTAAACTGACCAACAGAACCTGGTCCCACCAGCTGTTGGTGGGGTGGTTCTGCTGGGAAATCCTGGTCAGAGCATTGCTGACCACCTTGAGCTCGTGGTTCTTCACAAGCACAGCCTTCCAGGGAGCAGAGCTTGAGGAACTTGATGTGGTGTCACTTGTCATTCTGGGGCTTCACACAGAGTAAAACTGGTCTTTATGGCTGTCTGTCTGTACAGGAAATCCAGCTGTGGTAGCGAGTCATGACTGTAGAACACGTGCTTTAATGACCAGTGTAGAAGAGTCATTATGATACTGTTTGTCCAATAATTGTATCCTGTCCCACTAAATAATGAATGTCTTATATTAAGATTGACTTTATCCTTTTTCTAATTTACTCAGTTTTTCATGTCAGTATTTAAAAACAAAACCAAAATGTGTTGCCTTTCTCAGATTTTGTTCTGGATATTGCCTGTCCGCAAACAGTAATTAGCACGATAGGGATGTCTTAAAGGTCCAGTTTCACTTAGATTTTCCAGAAGGCCACAGATTTTAGAATATTTACATTTGTATACGGAATATACGAGAGGGACAAACTTTAAATTTCAAGGCATTGAAGAATTGCTGTGTGGTGTTAGCAGGTGATGAGAGAAGTGGCACCACCACAGCTGAATAATGAACTGCCCCACAAGAGAGCAAAGGGAAGAGCTGGGCAGGAAATCTCTGCTCCAACAGTCTCACACATCTGGATGCCTCAGTTTTTTAACATTGTGTCTATTTTAATATTTTCCACTTTTTGTGAGTTCATATATTTTGTTAAAATGCAGTACTGTTAAAAACCACTAAAATGCGTGTAAAGGTTTTCTGTAGTCAGAAGTGAAACTATTGCTTGAATATGTTTTAATTTTAAGTTAATTTTTCATGGCATTGCTTTTTGTAGTGTTTGAAATGGTTTTTAAAAAATTTCAATTCGCCAAAAATATTTTGAATTACTGTATTCTAGTCAATATGATATTGAATGTACTAGACTAACAATAAACATTTGGTGCAATTTGGAAACTCTTGTGGTTCTTGGTGGTTGTTTTTTTTCCCCTCCAGCACTTTCTCAGGGAAGTCAGGAATTGACACCGTTGTCACTCCTGGCACAGAGGATCCCAAGTTGAAGCTGATGACCCTCATGCTTGCTCAGTCAGTGTCTTAAAAGTAGTAGGAAAGACTGCAATCCAAATCATTTAACTTGTGGTGTGGGAAAAAAGTATATTTGTCTAAATTTGGTTGATATTTGGGACTCGCTGCTGTTCCTTTTGCTGTTCTGCATCAATTCTTATACCCTTATATATTGGGATTTTTTTTTTTCAACTTAGAACATTGAAATACATAATTTTGCTCCTATCCCTCGAGGAGCATCATTGCATAAAATATAGACAAACTGAAGTAAAAATGTGTTTCTTTCTGGAAAACAAGCATATCAATTAGTCTTTTCTTTTTTTCCTGCCATCTAACTACAGCTCTCCAGGCTCATTCCTCCCAGGAGTAAAGATAGTGCTTTTTCCAGTAATGTTTGCTGCAGTACAGAGATGTGACTGCTTTGTCTTCCTGAGGCAAATGTTTTTAAAAGCACTTGCTTCTGTATTTTCTATGCCTTTAGGTTTTAGAAATGCAACATGTAGGCCGAGTCTAAATGAAGCAGTGCTAACACACGTTTCAGTTTTGCAGATGGACCTTTCCAGAAGATGGCTGGGATGGAGCAGGTACTCTCAATACTGGATACTCTTAGGTCATGCTTTTGTAACATGCTTTTATTTTTCATGTGCATAGAAAAATAATTCTATTAAGTGAAGGGCTTCATTTAAGGATTATTTTAGGGTGTTTTTAATGGCATTGGGTTTTTTAATTCAACAGCAAAAAAAAAAATCATTTTTCATTCTGTTACCAAAAGCAGAGCTGCTTTGCCAGTTACATCTTCCCCACATCCTGTGGAATTACTTGTGAGTATGATAGGAAATGTGGTACTGTCTCCCAGCTCTGGGTAAGTAAGGAAGTCCTTTCCAAGGAGGCTTGGGTGGCTGAACGTGGTTTTTGCAGCCTTTGCTGTATCAGTTGAATTCTGGTGTACAGATGGGATACTCAGAGACTGTGAGGTTTAGACAGGGCTCTCAGACCCATGGTGTGACTGTTGGGGTGGCCTGTGCAGGGCCAGGGGTTGGACTCGATGGTCCTTGGGGGTCCCTTCCAGCTGAGCAGATTCTGTAATTCTGTGAAGTGCATGTTGCAGAGGCCAGAACGAGCAAGTTAAAGAGAAGATGCTGAAGATTTTTCCATGGAGCTTTTTTTCTTGCTTAAGTGCCCCTCCTGGTCAGGACCTCTGCACAGTTCTTCACTTGGGCCTGGTGTGCTTAGCCACGAGACGTCCCTGGGGGCCAGGGCTGTCATGTTCCCATCATGTGCTCGACTAAATCTTTTCTCCATGCTCTGCTATTTTTAGGAGAACGCAGGATGTTGGGCTCTGCTGCTAATTGCTTTCACCATCAATAGGTGTCATAAGGTTAAAGCTAAAAATAGTTAACAAAAGAGGGGGAGGATGGCACAGCAGAGCTGGCTCCAGGGTTTGGGTGCTTTCTGCCTTCCCTGGCTTTCTCAGCTTGTGTCCTGGACCTTTGTCCTCTGACAGCCAGAGGCTGCTTCTTGCTTTTCTACTTCTTGAAAGTGTTTCACGCATCATTTTTTGGAATAAATTCACCAACCACTGTGATAGGCTGGGAAGGGGTTGGTCATAAGGCACCTGAGGTGTTCTCTAGTGGCCATTTGGGAGTGTTGGGATGCTTCTAATCTGCTGTTCTGGCAGTGCTGGGAGGACCAGCAGCAGTGGTGTGGTAACACTGCCCCTGGGGCTGAGCACCCCTAGGAGCTCAGGGTCAGGGTTTGGGTGAGCTTTGCAGCCTGTCTGGAGAATCCAGCAGAGAGGTTTGAGGTGCTGCACCCCCAGAGCACCTGCACCATGTGTCAGCTGAACACATGGAGCAGCTCAGGCTCGCAGGTCCAACCCCCAGGGAAACCACTGCTCTCCAGGAAAAAAGAGTTCTCAGGTTCCTGTTCGGGTAGTATTCTGTGCATGGTGTTCTGTTACTGAGCTGGGTGCCTGTCCACTGGATTGTTTCCATCCCAGCCATCCTCCTCCTGTCTATGGTGAGCAGTGAGGGTGGCAACACTTGTTCCCTTTGGAGAACCAGGGTGCCTGTTCCTAAGGATAAGCTGGGGAACCGAAATCCTCTTTCAAAAGGCTGGCAAAGAGGCCAGGACCCGTTTTATAACAGAAGTGACATCACTGACTAATGAGGCTCGTGTGCTCTCAGAGGGATCTGTTCAGATGTCTCTGTTGCTTAGCAGCACGAGCCCTCCTGGCATGGATTTGGGTGCCCAAATCCTTCAGGTGCCTTTGCAAATGTCCCTTAGCTTTTCACACAGGTGAAAAGCTGTTAGTAGAGATCGAGTGAGTGAGTGGGTGTATCTCCAGCAGGTATCTCACTGTCTGGTGGGAGGGGTTGGCTTCCAGAGGTGTGACCAGACATGGCATGTGGCTCCCATGACACGGTCAGCAATCCACAGAGCCTTGTCCCTGGCAGGACATTCAGGGCAAACCACAGGATGTTTGGATGGAGAGCTGGAGTTATTTTGGATGTTGAAACACTGAAACCCAACCCACACCACCTACTGAGCTTGCTTCGAACAGCAATGACTTAGTAGCATCATAAATGCTGAAGGGTTGAACACTGTTGCTGCAGGAACTCAACCATCTTCTCAAATCAAAACCCGTGCACTTGGGAAGCTGAGGATTTGTTTAGAAGGGGAATAGGAGGGGTTTATTTTTACTCTTTTTTTAGTATGTCTTCATATCAGAACATATTTTAGTGGGAAAGGCTTTTGTCTTGAAGCTGATGGTGGTGCTGGGCACCCTAATCAGCCTTCTGCTAAACCACTGAAAACTAAGCTTGGAGGGACTCAAAATATTTTTAGCCCCTCCTCTGCCTGCGGGAAGACGGACTCTGCCTGTCATTCCTGAAGAGCTCCTTCTGAAAAGCCTCTAACAATGAGGATTTCACAATCCTCCCAGGCAGTTTATTTCAATGTTTCACCCTCTGCCCTCTTGACTTTTTTCTGCTGCCCAAGCAGTATTTCTTTGCTGTACTTCAAGCTTGTTACTCCTTGTCCTGTCTGGTGGCTCAGAGAAGAGCCCTCACAGCCAGCTTTTCTGTAGCTGGAGCCTGTCACCTCTTCCTTTGCTTTCTTCTCTCTCCTCCTGTTTGATTTAAATCAATCCTGTTTGATTTAAACAAACTCAATCCCTTCAGCCTTGCTTCATGGCCACCTCATTTGACAAGAGCCAGCGGGGTGTTCCAGAGCAACTTCAGAGACTTTTCCCAGGTGATGATGTGAAAAGGGACTTGAGAAATTAGTGCCAGTGCAGAGGAAGGGAGGGGTGGAGGCAGGAGCTCTGATCCTGTGTTTTAGGAGAGGGATGTTGACCAAGCAAATGAATCCTACCCCAGCCAAAGCCAGCACACATGAGAGGAAAGCAGCTTCTCATTCTTCTTAGCATTCTTTGTTCTAGTTATTGGTTTGTTTCATTGTTTGTGTGAACGGGTGGGTTTGTTGGATAGCAGTGGGGTTTTTTGGTTTATTGGGGTTTTTTTTCTGGGCCGTTTTCTTTTCTTTTCCAAATTATTTTTTAGTATTTTAATCTCCAGTGCTGCATTTGCTTCCACAGAGCTCCCAGCAGCATCTCCAGGACAGTCCCCTGTATGCCAGGCGGGGTGTGCTGGGCATCCCACCAGACACATTTGCTTCCATCCAGCCCCAAAGCATTTGCCATGCTGCGAGGGCTCTGCCCATCATTTCTGGGGAAGCACATCTGGCACTTCCCCTCGGCCACATGCAGGTGGGGTGCTGGCAATGAGCAGGAGCCTGGTGGGACTTTTCCCCACTAAACCTTCCATCCTGTGGCTCTGTCCCTGGTAACGCTGCTGTTTGTTGGCAGCTGAGGTGGCTGCAGCCCCGGGGGCTTTGCCTTTGCCTTTGCCCTTTCCTTTGCAATCCCATTTTGCAACCCCGGCTTCTGCCTCCTCCAGCCACACCCCGATGGGCAGGGCAGGGCAGGGCGCGAATGGCAGGGGAGTCCCAAGGGGCTGCAAAACTGGGGCAGGGCAAGAGTTGCCTTCCCTGCATGGGCATGGCTGTCTCTCCTGCCCATGCTGTGCTGGGACATCCCATCCCAGTTCCTCCGGGGCCACTGGGACCTTGCAGCCTCACTGGGGTCCAGCTCAGCTGCAACGATGGGTCCAGGGCTGAGCAGGGGGACGTGTCCTTTCCCAGGGGTGATGTTTCTGTCGGAAGGCTGCAGAGGGAAAACAGGGACTGAAATACCTGTGAAGGGAATGAGGCTGCTGGCCCAAAGGCGTGATTAAAAGAAATTACCCCTGGCTGTTTTCATGAGCCCCAGGTGAAACCTGGCTGCTGTCTGAAGGTGGGGCTAAGTGCTCGTATTTCAATTAACACCGGCTCTACCAACCCGCACAGTGATTGAGGCTCATCCCTTCAAGCCCGTGTGTGTTTTCCCCCTTCCAGGGGGCTCGGGCATCCCGGCACTCACAGCCCCCGGTGTCTCACACTCTGGGGGCTCCGGCAAAGCTGCTGGGGATGGGGAGCCATCGCTTTTGTCCCGCTGCCAGCGGGGACACAGCAGGAGGAAGAGCTGATGGTGAAGTGGAGCAGATCCCAGCGCTCGGAGCCGCTCACGGCTCGGGTGTGACCCCTTGTGTCGGCGCTGCCCGGGGCTCGCCGCTTTACTTCTGCTCCCGAATTATTTATTTGTTTTCAAGCAGCCGGGCAAACTTAATAAGGGGTTTAAAGCATCTCACAGATTCTGAAATTCTCGCAGGTTTCGTGAGAATTTGGGCTTGAGGAAAAGAAATTGAAAGAGACGCACCAAAACCGACCACAAGGTGGGCTCGGATGCCCCAGAGCTGCAGGATCATTTTGATGCCTTAAAATCTAGTTCTATAGATTTTTAAGTATAACTCTTTGAGCACTTTTAGCAGCACTTTAGCTAAGTACTTTTGTATTACATTCCTGAGATGTTGTTCAATGTCCCTCATCAAGGATTTCAGTGGATAAAGACTTTAGCAAGAACATCTAGTTTGTATTAAATGTTCTTAGAATAAGACAAACAGGCACGTGGCTCGATGTAAGAGAGTCTAAACTATGAGAGAAGGCCCCGAATCCTTGAAAATGGTCCAAGCAGGACAGAGAGAGGTGATGAAGACTTTCCTGGGAGGAAGATAAAGGGTCTTGGGACCACCAACCCAAATGTGGGAGGACCTGGAGGGTGGACAATTGTCAGGTGGGTGTATCCCCATGAGGTAAGTTAGATGTTATCATTAGATAATGTAAGTTTGTAAAACTTGTGTGTGTGTATGCCATTTTTGTGCTCCTAAGACATCTTATTAAAGAGCTGGTTTTTTACCTTTCTATACTAACATTGTCCAGAGAATTATTTCTTTGGTCTTATGCAACAATTTCATCCATGAATGACCCCAGAAATATTAAATCCACCAAATTTATCCTAAAGTCAAAGGGGGTGGGTTATTAGGGGAGTGCCAGGATCCTGGAGCAGCAAAAGCTCTGGAAAACTAATCCTAAATGTGCTCTTGGCACCTTGTAGGGATGAGTTTGGGGTGTGTCTCCTGGGCTTGGGGAGGGCATGACCAGGAGGGGAGGGTTTATTTTATATACTTACATATTATACTTATGATAGTATGTTACATTAACACTTCTTGAATTTTCTCTGCACGTGTACACGTGCTGTGTGCTAAGGAAGATCTCTTGAAAATCTTGTGTCATATATATTAGTCTATATAAAAAAATACAAATATGTCCAAAAGCTTGTTTTCTGTATTATCTGTTCTATACTTTATATAGAAATTTAATAATAATAAAACACTGCTAAATGCACACACATAGGCAGTCAAGGGGGGTGTGTTTCTGCATTATAACCAATATATTTTGTTCATAATATATAACATAGCAAAGCCAGATCTTTGTAGCATTAAAATGTGTGTGTGGATATCCAAAGCTCTAAAGCCATCAAAATGAAGTGAATGCTGTTAAATAGGCCATATGAAAATGTAATTATTGAATGTCTGTATCTAGCTCTGTGTGTGTACAATGCATATTCACAGATGGGGGTGAGGGTGTGCATTAGAACAAACTTTGGCCTTGAGTAACATTTATTAAACCCCAAATCTTCATGGTAATAAAATCTACTTTATATGGTTTTGATAAATAAATATAGACTTTAAAAATAAATATCGCTAAACATGGTATATGCAAATATAATTTTTTAACCTTTAATACATGTTATTTTATATATGTGCACAAATATATCTTTTTTAAGCCTTTCGTGTATATAAAAGTATATATACATTATATGTATCTCTGTATAGAATCTGTATACTGTGTAGTATTTATAGTTTATATATGTGTATATAATTTATATATAATGTATATATATAAAATACAGTGTATATATAGTATATATAACAGGTATTCTAAATATAGCTATATATTATATATACACATATATATTATATACACTATGTATATATGTATACTATGTATATTTTTATTAATATATGTGTACATATATACACAAGCACATATGTATTGCTAAAAGCAATTATGATAAATATATGAAAATGCAATTTTAACTTTTTTCTATATACACACATCTTTGATATGTTTATTTAAATATATCCATTTATTTATATATATTACAGCCATATATAAAACTAATGAGTGCATGCACAACAGGGAGATTGAGACTGAATGCGCCTGTTATTAAAACATGTATTTTGTGCCTAATATATACTATACATTAAAATGCAGACCTTTATAGATGTGTGGTTTTACACATGTGCACACATTTATGTGTATAAAAAATGTATTTTGAGCATAATGCATTTTTTAATTTATTTACTAAAACCAGACCTTTCAATCAGAGCTACCTATGCATACAGATAAATACACATACATATATATATACACACTTTAATAACTTGTATAAAGGAAGTGTTAGTGGTGAGTGACATTTTTATCTTACTGGTTGTACCTGTTACATATAAACTACACATTTAGAAGATATTTAGTATGTATTATCTGCCATGTGGTCTATACAAAATATTAGATATAATGTAGAGTAAAATTAATGAGTTCTGTTTGGTACTATAATGAAAAATACTCCTTAATATGCAGTGTTTTTGTGAATGGATTACTGTCTATGCACTGTGACTGATCACATCTCAGGATATATAAAGTTTATATAGTGTGTGTATATACATATATATAAAAATTAGGTATATAGCTTACACTGTATCACTTTAATACTTATTAAGTTAAATATTTTATTGAAATAGAGAATAGTACTAACTATATTACAATTAGGCATATTTTATCTCATGTAAAACACCTGTTTTCTGTTCCCTGGTGGCAGCTGGGCAGCTTTGGGGACATTTGCACCCACCTGGGGACAGTCCCCTGGTGTGACACAGCCCAGGCTGGAGGCTCTGGGCACTCACAGACCAGAGGATGGGGGGAAAAATTCAAATACCCCCCTCCCAAAATCCCCGTGCCCCGATACATCAAAACAAGCACACAGGTGAGAGAAGAAAAATTTAAAAGTTTATTAAACATTAAGAATAACAGACAAAAAAAAAAAAGATTTGGGCTGAACAGCATACAGGATGCAATCCATTTCTTGTCATACAGGTAATTTGATCTATTTGTTAAACTTGTATTTAATGCTGTCTTGTGGTGTTGCCAGAAATACGATGGTTGATCACTTGTAAGTTTTAATATATTTTTCTCTTCACATAAAAAAAAAAAAGTCAACAAAATAAACTGCACATCTCTATTGTAAATTACATGCAAAAATAGTTTGAAAGCAATAATTGGGGGTATTACAAACCCACAGAGGCAAGATATTCAAGTGTGAGGGGTCTGAGCTGATCCCACCCGTGTGCGAGTCCAGCTCGGGGCCTCACTTGGGCTCCTGCCCTGCGTTTTGAATTTCTTGCTTTTGTGGATTCAAGTCAGAACTTTATTTCCATGGTGCTTGGTTTAGTGATTTCAGCACCGTTCAGAACAGAAAAAGAACTACCCCCCCTGTCTCCTCTGCCACGGGCTTTCCCACAGAGAGCCCCAAGGTGCTCGGATGGACAAAGCCACCTCCAGTCCCACTGATTTCTAGAGGGCATTCTTTTTTAAAAAGAAAAAATTCACTTCTAAGTTTCAGCAAAAAACAAAAGAGAGGACAAGCATTTTACCAATGCTTGTACGTTTAATAGAGGTCAGTGAATTATTTAGATAAGCTATTAATTATTCTGCAAATATATATATTTCTATTTTTATAAAATTACATTTTCTTATACCTACAAGCTCCTTCATGAGCAACAAAGCCATCAGAGGTGTGATGAGTCCAGCTGGGCTGTCCTTGGGAACTGAAAATGAGCTGAACTTCCATTCATTTATTATTTCGGGGAGACAACCTGGCTAGAGAACCTGGGGGGTTTTCCAGATTTTAGCCCATATAATTTGCCTTTTTTATCTTTTTTTTTTACAGCAATTGGGGAGTGCCCAAGTCCCTCAGGCTCTTTGGAAAGTCCTCACCCCAAAGAAGCTGCAGCCTGTGCACATTCCCAGTCCCTGGTGCCCTCCTGGGATGGGATGAGGAGGCACCGGAGCAGCTCCAGGACCGCTGGACGAGGCAGCTGCTGCAAACCTCTGTGCTCCTAAATAAATCTGTGGCATCCTGCCTACAAAAACCATCTCCCACCCCTTCCCTGCCCAAAGAAACTAAAGAATTCTCTGTCACTATTTAGTTTTTAAATCCAAGCTGCCTTTTACATGTTATAGGAAGTTTTGTGGTCGCAACCCACCCCTCACTGACGGCACCGCTGACCTCGCTCGTGCTCCTGGCTCACCCCAAAAATACCCATCGTGGGGGGATTGGAGGCTGCTGCAATTTGCTGTGCTGCTGCTAAATGTGTGTCCCCAGCAGCTCTGAGCCCTGTGTCACACACTCTCAGGTGGCCCCAGCATCCAGTGGCTTCTACTGACCTTTAGGGAATCAGTCGCAGCGCTTCAAACTTCGCTGCAGCACATGGCAAATTCAATTTAGTGGATAAATGGTCCACAGGCAAGTACTGCACGTTCCGGGCCACTGACAAGGCAGGTGTGTTTGTGGAAAAATACTGGACAAGTGCCATTCATGCGAGGGGGTTTTTAATGCTGACCAAAATGTTGAGTTCTGTGTGAGCATGAATAATGATTTAATGGAATGAACAACCTTTTTATTTGAAAATAACGTCAGAACACTTAGAAAACTGTGAGCAAGACATGTAGCACCGTATTTTCCTCACATGTTACTAGCTGTGTGCAGTACACAGGCTGTGTACATGATCTGAGCTATTTATTAAAAAAAAATATTCAGCTGGAACAGATTGTAGCAGCAGCAGGAGGTCAGAAGTGACTGAGGAATTTTGTGTCATACATTATTTTTCTGCCATTACAAAATATTGTATTGTCCAATCAATAGTTGACTAAAATCCATGTTGTGCTTTGCCCCTGTTAAACAGTTTCTTTATGTGTTTCTGATGGAAAATACTAAAGTCTCTCCTTTTCAGTAATATGGAACATCCTGGAAATCCATATTACTTCCATAAAAATTTAATTTAAAGCACAGAACATGCCGGTGTGCCAGTGGTAGGCTTGAAATAGTAAAAGATTTAAAAAAAAATGGAAGGAAAAAACAACAACCAACAAACCCCTAAGCATTTCCTTTCTGTACAATAATGGAGAATATATATCTTTGCTATATATTTTAAACATGGAATAGCTTTTTCTTTTTGCTATATATATGTCTTTCAAAATACATTGTCAGTATTTGTACTTGAAAAATACTGTACAAAACAAACATACTATAATTATTCTGTATAAACTTTATACATTTTATAATATCTATCCTTTTGGTCTAGAGTAAACACTTAGATTGATTGGATTAACCACAGTATATGACAACACCATCCCCTTCTGAAATACACCAGTGTCTCTTACATTCATTTTTCAGAAGTCCACTTTATATTAGAACATATATCTTCAAAAGCAGAGAGTTTAAAACAATAAAGTTCAGAACCATCAGTTCATGTCACACTCAAAACAACAATCACTAGGAAAAATGGGCTTTGCAAACCAGTGACTTCTTCTAACTGAATAAAAGTGATTTTTAAAACAGCAAGATATAACCCACAGAAAATATATTACAAAACATGGGGAGGGGAGGGGGAACCCAACTGAATTTAGGCATTTATTTAACTTTTAATCACAAAATGGAATAACTAACTGAAAACAGAAAAGCCCCTCTGATTTCAACAGCACGGATTTGATTTGATACTATTTTGTTCTCGTTTCAACTAATTCTCCTGCTCCTTACACATGCGCTCCCCCCACGGCAGGGACACAAGTAGCATGCTCACGGGAACGTGGCTGGGACTTTTGGAACTCCTTGGTAAAGACATGGAAAGTCCTGGTGGGAAGGGAAGCATCCTGCTCCCTTCCCTGGGGCCGTCCGGGCAGCATGCAGGCGAGCGCACTGCAGGATTATTGCTTCAGGTACAGGCAGTGCAAGGGACACACTCTGTGCTCTATCGGGACTCCGACCTACCTACCTGGGCTCCGTGGAGACAAAAGGAACCTTAAGTAGCTACAGAGAAGCCATTATGGGATCTACAATGCTAACTCAGTCTAACAGCACTTTAAATCTGAAGACAATTATCACCAAAAACTTAAAATACAACGAAAGCGAGCTATAAATTAATAGTTCTGCAGTGTAGTACTAAATTATTATTTGTGCACTTTATTAGGATGTTAACTTTTCTGATTAGACAGACTTAAACGACAGCTTGTTACTCTCCAAAAAAACTGAGTCTACCTCCAAAAAAACTGAGTCTACTTTTTTCTTTTTTTTTTCCTTTTTTTTTCTTTTTTTTTTCTTTTTTTTTTTTTTTAAAGTAATTTACTGGGATCTTTCCAAGTAAATCAGGAGGATGGAACTGATTACAAGAACGTAAAAACCCTACTCTGAAGCAGCACTGGAAAAAAAAAAAAAAAAAGGAATAATAAAAAGCTTACTATGGCGGTTCTCAACAGTCCAGGTAAAAATGTGGCACCCTTTGCAGAGGGTTCATAAAAATGGGAAGTGCTGAGATGCGTGCACACCCACACACATGCACACCCACGGACACAGACTTGGGGACACACGTGTGCACACACAAACACACACACACACACGCAAACAAACAAAAAAAAAGAAAAAAAAACTAAAAAAACCAACGTTAAGTCAGTTTTGTTTCTGCTTCTGGTAAAGTGCTGAAGACAGAAAGGTTGGTTTGGGTGTGGTGCTATCAAACAGGAAACACATTGTCCATCTAGTCAAATGCCAACCCGCGACAAAGAGAAAAAAAAAAAGGAAAAAGGAGAAAAAACCAAAACCAAACAACAACAAACCAAACCACCCCACTTCCCCCCCCTCTTGGATTTACAGGGGGCCGTGTCGGGCTTCGTACTTGGCCAGGACGTTCTTGCACTTGCCCAGCTCTTTCCTCAGGTCGGCCACCTCCTGGCGCAGCGCCGAGTTCTCCTTCTCCAGGAAGGAGGCGCGGATGGCGATCTGGTTCTCCTTGAGCCGCCGCGCGTCCCGCGAGCGCTTCGCTGCCATGTTGTTCTTTCTGCGCCTCGCCCAGTATTTGTCATCCTGCTCAGGGGACACACAGACAGCCAAGCGAGCTATTAGATTTGGGTAAGAGGAGATGCCCCCAGGATGTGCTCCCACTTGGCTCCCGTGCCACCCCGACGGGACAGGAGCCACAGCCCTACACTGCCCACCTGGGGAGCACTGATGCCCTTGCATGTTTCTGTCAAAATGTTTATGCTAACCCCCCTCATCCCCTTGACAGCGAATTCCTCCAAGGAAAAATGAAGCAATACTCCAGTGGTACGATTCCTCTCACATCTCTGCTGCCCTACTTAGCACCTCCACCTCTGCGTGCCGTGACTCACTCTCTGCAGTGGCTGGAGCAGCACTAATTACCTCTGGCCCTGCTCAGCTCTGCCAGCAAACACCTGGTCCTCTCTGTTTGTTGGTATCACCCATTTCATCCTCTGCCCAGCTCTTTTTTTTCTGTTCAAAGCTCTCTACAGAGCCCCAAAGTGTTCTGTGTGCAGCACCAAGTCACTGGGAGTGGATTCTTTGGCGCAACAAGGATGTCTGCTCTGGTACCAGCCACAGAGATTGGTACAATAAGCTTTGACCATGGAAAAAAACCAGAAAGCATTAGAAGTAGTTCCACTACCCCCTTAAGTTTCATAAGCTAACACATTCCCAAAGAGTTATCCCTGAAGGATTGCCCCTAGGAGATCACCTTACTGCATTGGTGCATCAAAGGCTCAAAGTAACTACTGAATTTCACCTCATTTCTCCACTCTTCCAATGAAGGGGCCTTCAGTGAGATGGCAGTTTTGATGTTGCTTTCAAACTGAATTAAGTTCTAGAAACCTAGAGTTCTAGAACTACTCAGTAAAAACAAAGTGGGCAGAATCTCTCAGGAAAAGTGAAATCCAGTCCCCTGAAGAGCAAGAGTGACACAGCCATTCAACCCTCAAACTGCCTGGCCGAGCCATACAGCTCAAACTCCCCTTCCCAGAGTCATCCCTGCCCTTCAACACGCTCCTATTTCCCTGTGCAGCTCCTGAGCAAACACCCACCACTCCTGTGTCCTTCAGCCTAGGCCATTCCCAGCCTAATCCCTCTGCTCGGCACCTTCTGCTGCTGCTTCCATAAGGCAAAGCAGGAGCAAAACAACTGCTGGCAGGAGGACTCTTCAACTGCTTTGTATCAGTCTGGCTCAACAAGTTGTGGAGCAATGCTCATTGGGAGCCAGTGCTATCTCTGAATTGCTCTTCACCTGTACTTAGACGGGACCCCCAAAAATCCTCTTAAAAACAGGCATGAAGCGAAAAGCTATGACCCAAATCTTGTTTATAATTTCCCATCTCATTCCACTCCATAAAAATCAGCTTTAAGCAATTTATTAGTGTGCCACCTAGGCTTCATCCCTCTTTATTTTAACAAATTGCTATGGCAAATCCCTTAATCCAGGCCTGAAAGAGGTAAGGCTGGCATTTCCAAATCACATGCAACCCAGAGACGATTGACTGGTCTAATCTGCTTACCCTCCCCCAGGACCCAGCGGCTGCTCCACATGCCAGGCCAGAGGCAGCGCGTGGGTCAAGCGCTCTGAAACGAGTCAAGGGCAACCCGTGGGATTATCCCCAGGGAATGAGAGACCCTGAACTTGTAGCTCACTCCCAGGTGGAAAAGAAGTGCCCCACTGCTGCACCCTGGGCGCTGCTGGGTGCCACCTCAGGAACCAACAGCACTTTTGCCCAGCTCGCTGAGATGAATAAGGATACCTGGGGAGACATCACAGGGTGAGAAATAGCACTGAGGAGCAAACTCCAGCCTTTCCTGTACCAAACCCCTCTCCCTAGGCAGACCTCCAGACACTGCAACCCAACTGGGCATCACAGTAGATTTCACCCAGGTAAGCAACAACAAGGTGCAGATCAACCTCTGTGAAGGAAAGCTGAGGATACTACGGACAAAGTGACAGCAACACACACCCTGGACATTACTGGAGTTGTCATTTCTGTGCTTTTAACTTGCACCACAACATCCACAGAAATAAAAATAGCTTCTTTCCCTAATGCTATCAATCTGGTGCAAACACATGGAAGCCCAGTCTCTGTGCACATGCAGCCAGGGATTCCCACAGATATATTGCTGTATCTTGGGGGCAGCAGCAACAGTAAAATGAAATTCTGCACTGACTGCCTCTGATAAACAAGATCTTCTGGAAAAGCACATACTGGGGAAACAACCTTGCAAATAATAATTTTCACAGTGTTTGATAAGCTGAATCAGTTGATCGATTTCCCTGCTGTCTTCATGTCCTTTGCTCTTCACATCTCAAAAGCACTGAGTGGCAAAGACAGGGTGCTCTTTAAATACTGTTGTATTTTAAATATTGTATTAAAACACACCTCTCATGAGAATAATTCTGTTCTGTCTTCCTTCAACTTGCCTAGATTCTTTCACCTCAGTTAGTGAACATATATTAGTGAAATACAGTATCAACTACAGTGTTCCTATTCATTACTAAACACAGAGCTAAAGCAACTCCCCAACAAGACACAATACACTTCATTCTCTCATCATCAGGGTGCTCCATGGACCCTGTAAGAGATGGACTCTTCCTTGAAGAATTCACAATCTCAGCTGAATAGACAGGATAAAGAAAAAGGAAACATGATCAGGCTGTTTCATAAGTGGGAAATATGGGGCAAAGCAAGCACATCCAAGGTCACACAGGAAGTTTCTGGCATACAAAGGAAATGAATACTGAGCTCATGAATTTCAACTGTTGCATAACTAATAAGGGACATCCTCCTGCCAGTCTCAGTCAGAACTGTTACCAGGTTTAGCCTACAACAGTCGTGCTCAGATTGGAAGATTTCCCTAAAGAGAAAACAGAGCCATGCTCCAAACCTGCACCCCGGAGTGACTCTGAGAGGCCCTGCAGGGACAACCTCATCACCAGTTCCAATTTACCTTCAGGTCATCTGGGATGAAGACTTTGCGAGCTTTCTTAATCATGGGCTGGGGCTTCAGCTCTTCTTCGGAGAACTTGCGCTTACGAGGATCAAACATCTCCTGGCCAGGAATACTGGAAAGAGCAAGATCTGCAGGGTCGGGCTCGTAGCCAACAGGAACCTGGATAGTCTCAGGATCAATGGGACTTGGTGTGTTTCGGTTTGCTGGCAAGATCTGACCTGCAGAAATACAGCATAAATTCAGCCGTGTTAGAAAAAGTATGTAAATAGTAACACTGAACGTGGATTTTAGAAGATCTCTACATAGTTTAAAAGCAACGATTCTTTGAGCATTTCCTGCAAATGTTGTATCTACTCTTGCTAAATAATAGATTGTCCATGCACACATTTCTTCACATTTCTTTGAGGGTATGTTTAGGTGACAATCAATCAATGTACAGTACTTGCCATAGACAGCATCTCATCAAAGTGTACTCCAAGGAGACTGCTACCTGTTCTCCATGAAATCCTACCAGTGATACTCTAAAAGACAGCAAAGGAAACCAGCAACATGAAAGGCTACAACTACTCCCTAAAAATGCTCTGCAAAAATGAAGGAACACTTACTGATGCTGCATTTCTCTTTTATGATGTATAATATCTAATAAAAGGGAGCCTATCTCCCCAGAAATGAGTGCTATCCCTCCCATTTTTCTTTTTTTTTGATCTTAGATAGAGCCTTCAAGATCCTACAGCACCAGTTCAAGCACCATTCCCACTAAAAATCCAATTTAAAATCTCAACCAAAGGTTCCAAAAATAGGATCCTGAAGTCAGCTGCCTAAACATGGACTTTCCCTGGGGCCAGAACTTTCAGAAGTTTTCACATGCCTCAGAAGTAGAAGCCTCACAGACTTCAGAGGGAGGACTTCTGATTGAAGCAGATATTCTTTTATAATTTTGGCTATTTGCTAATTCACTTTGACTTCAGCGATCTGACGGCTTTTATAACTACAAAAACATCCTGTGACTGTGTAATATTTCCTTATTTGTGCCCACATCTGCAATATTTAGGGTGTAAAATGGTAAACATTAAATGTCATTTCTAATTCCAAACCAAGGCCAGCGTTAACAATGTAAGTTTTATTTTAATCTAGAAGATTGTGGCAACAATATTGGAATCACATGGAAAAGGCACCAGGGAATTGTGTTGTGCAAACCAGGGCTTGCTAAGGGAGAGCTTGTCTTTTGTAACTCCTATTTTAAAGCTGATAAAATCAGCTTTCAGGAAAGGCTGGTGAGGGCCAGGGAGAGGAGAGAAGGAGGATCAAAGTTATTAAAATATGTATGTATGGTTATGGTAGAGGGAGTGAGAGGAAAGGATGCTCCTGCATCCTATTTAAAGGATGAAACAGAGGAAAGGCTCCTTTAAACTCCTGCACCAAAGCAGCAATGTATTCTTTAGTGCACACAAATACACAGACATATGCACAAACAAATCAGGCAAATTCTGTAATCTAGATAAAAATAAGCAAGACACCAGCTCTGAATTCTTTTATATTTCTGGTGAGCGAGCAGGGTGTTTCTGAAAGTCAAGTGGATTGTGAAATCTGCCCCAGCTTTCTAATTGCCCCACGCAAAAAAGCCTGTATTTAAATGTTGCTGAAGTTCTCGATACGTGGCATCAGTTTGCATATTATCATTTATCTGAAACGTGCTACATCACACAATGACATGAGCTCTGTAATCACTGGCCTCAAGAAATTTTACAGTATCACTCAGAAAAAGGGCAAAAACGCTCCCTTTCAACGTGGGAAATTGAGGTATCTCAGCAATGCAACAGCAAAATAAAGAGTGATGCCTCTCCACGGTGCCGTGGGAGAAGAACATAAGGCAAACAGGATCCTGCCTTGCTCCCTGCGTGCACACATTTCACCTCCCCTGGTCTAAGAAGCTCTCACAACCACAGAGCAAACAGAGCCCTTCAGCAAACACGAGATGTCCCAGTGTGAAGCGCGTTCAAGGTCAATGCCGCTCACTAATGCACATGAACAAACCGTGCCCTCACCTGAACACCATCACCAAGGAGCCCAAAGAGCAGTGCCCTGCAAGGTATCCCCACTCCCACCTGGCACACACACCTGTGTGGGCCAACCCTCTGTTCTCTCATGCTTTGCCAATGATCAGGAACCCTCTCCACCGAGGACAGAGCGAGTGAGCCCCAAGCAGAAAAACCAGCAGTGCCTCACGCAGCGTTTCACATTGAGCAACTCCTGGCACTTGAGCTCTTTTTATTTATTCAACCAAGTTTTGCCAATGATGCAAGCCAGGAACCTGTCTTTGTTAGTTTACTGGCCAATGGCCACGACATCTCCGTGCTGCTGGAAGTCTCCATAACCCAAGGCAGCGGCGTGGGCTGTGCTGGCACTGCAGGAGAGCAGTGGCCTCATCTCACATCGCCCCCCGAGCTCCTCGCCCTGGCCGGGCATCCTTCTGCCAAATTTGTTCGGGGTGTTATTTTTATGCACTGAAATTCCTCGCAATCAGAGGCAGGTCAAATAAGCACAGCAATCTGAACGTCATGTGCCCAGCAGCCGACTAATCCTCGCATCAGCAAACTTCCCAGCTGTCACAACATCCCGAGAAAAGGGCTGCTCGGAGGCTGTGATGCACAAGGCATCAGCCAAGGAGGAAGCCCACTGTGCCAGCTGCCAGGGCCAGGCAAGGTAAGGCACCACCTCACTGCCCAGCATCGGCAGCCAGATGCCTTTGCCAGGCTCTGCATTATTTAAACACTCTACACTCACAACAGCGGCCAAATTTTCACAACGGTGAAGTGGCTGGACTGTTTAATGTGCTTAAGCTTTGTTCTCAATGGGGGCTGGTGACTGCCAAGGGTTTTGGAAAGAACTTAGCCCCTCTATTTAAGTTGCTGAAATGAGAGCTCTTGAGCATTAAGCTCTTTTGGAAATCCAGCTGCAGAACTCCAGGGCCGTGGTGGTGGATGCAAGCCGGGAACAATTGTTAATGGAAACTTCCCCTCATACCACCCTAGTGATGTGTCTCAACCATGGCCTGGAGAGACCACAACTATGTCAACACTGGCCTTTTGTCTGGAGCCTTTCCCACTTACAGAGCTCCACTCAAGCAGCACGGAGTATGCCAGGACAGACACAGCTCCAGGTGCCTCCTGGCAAAGGGGTCAGCAGGTTTTGACAGCCCCAGCAGTTACAGCTGCCCCAGCATCTTGCCTTTGCTAATGCTCTTGGTGTTGCTCTGGCACACGTGAGCAATAGCAGAAAATTTTCCAGAAAGAAGGACTTGAAAGAAAGTTGGCTGTTCTAATGCTTTCAGTCCTTCTCCTCTGGGCAGAGACTGCCAGTGAGGAAGTTCAATGTAATGACAATATTTTCAGTGTGGCTGGCTCCTTGTTCAAAGAGAAATGGACTGAAGTCATTCACTTGTGTCATCAAGGTCACCAAATGACTTGTTAAAAAAAAAAAAAAAGGGGGCAGTTTTAAACTGCTTGCAATAATCAAAATTCATAACTCAAAAGTATAGTAGCATTTTTATATACCTACAAAAACCACAAATGCTGATCTGGCATCATGGGGAGTTCAATCACCATATCCTGACTCTTAATTTCCTCTTTTTGAAACATCCCACCTACCAGCTGTGCCCAGGAGAGCACAAGAGACGGAAATAACCTCTTCAGCTGCACCACTGCTTGACAGATTTCTCATCTGTATTGCAAGAGATCCCTGGTAAATTATGTGGAACTCAATTTTGAATCATTCAACTCCCATAGAAATGTGTCTGATGCTCACAAAATCTCCCTTCTCAGAGCCCTTCCACACTCCTCATCAGCTCAACAGCTGGCTGGAGAACAGCTCCGAGAGAAAGAAAAGAAAAGGGAGTGAAAATGTTCTAATCAAAATATTTTTCCCTCTTTTTTTACACACACTGGAGGAAAATAAAAGAGGAGTTTCTTATTCAATTTATTAGCAGCCCGGAGATAAAACATGTGTTTGCTAATCGTTTTTCTTTCTATAAACTGAAGGCACTTTGTGTGTGTCAGTCAGGCTGCAGAGCACAGCAGTTACCCTGGCAGATAATCCTCCCCCAAAGCTGCTCCAGAGGACGCCGCTGCTCTGCCGATGGGTTTTCCAAACTGTCTATCCCCCTGGCAGCTGCCCAGCTATTTGGGATAGTTCTCTCACTCCAAATCACAGCCTGTCCCAGACTAATCTGCCATCCAGTTCTGCATTAACTCCTGCAGCCTCTGGGAAAAGCTCTCTCACTGCAGAACACACAGCACTGAGCAGTGATCGAGGCGGGCAAAAATCCCCAAAGGCAGCAAGGTAAAAGGAAGATTCTGGAGGTCAAGACTTATCTAAGTACAGCATCTCGTCAGGTTATCATTCCTCACTATTAAAAGCAACCTTTTATCTTCCTATCTAATTCCCCTGCCATTAGGATTTTAGTGTCTTCCAGAAACCAAACCCTTTATGTGGCTGAGCCACACGTCATGATCCTCCAGCCCTCACCTGGAAGGACAAACCCAACCACTCTACCTGGGGCTGAAGAAGATGCTTCACCTCTGGGTGTGTTTATGTAAGCAGTTATTAGAAGAGCTTTATTTCTTCTCAAGCAACAGGAGATCAGTGTATTTTGACCAGGGCTCCAACCCAGCACAGACATTCCTCTATTTCTTATCTTAAACAAACTTGATTCTGCCAAACATGGGGTGACTGCAAACGCTTCCTGCGGAAAGAAGGATCTTAATCCAATGCAACCACAACATAATTCGCTGCTTTTAACACACACTAAGAGACTGGCACATGAAAGTGTTTTTAAGATGTGTACTTTTTAAAGATACCAGCATTGTTTACAAACCTTGTGCATTTAATTACTAAAAGAATTGTCATTTCCCCTCTCAGCATTGTGTGCCTCCCGCTCTGGGCCTCTACAGTATTATTCCAGGCAGGACTGGTAGTCTTATTAAGATTGTCTGACACTTCCCATTAGAGGATGCTGCCTTCAGTTCCTTCAGCCTTTGCCAGATTTCAACCATTCTGTTTGGATTTCTCATGAGCCAATTATGTTTCTGCCAAAAGGGTTCTACAGTTTCCCGAAAAAGGTTCCACAAAAATACTTTGTTTTGAACCTGTTAGAAGCTTCTGGCAAACTTTTCACTGAACTGTGCTAAGTGGCCTGTGCCCTGGAAGAGAGGGCAGCTCCTGGATGAATGTTATTTCAGAGTCACAGAATCATTTAGATTGGAAAAGACCTCTAAGATCATCGAGCCCAACCATTAACCCAGCACTGCCAACTCCACCACTAAACCGTATCTTAAGTGACACATCTACACATTTTTTAAATACCTCCCAGAGCTGGTGACACAACCACATCCCTGGGCAACCTGTTCCAGCTGCGGCCACACTCAGGTTGGGGGAAAAAGGGTAATTTCAATAAGTGGTTAGGACTCAAAGCTGAGAACAGGGCGAGGAGGTGAGGAAGGCAAGGTTGAGGAAGGCTGGTAGTCAGGGAGGAGAGGCAGAGAGCCTGGGAGAGGAAGGCTGGGATGAACATGTTCAGTAGGAGAGCATCATCAAAGGGACCAGAGCAGGAGAGTGCCTGTGCTGATGGCACAAACACAGCTCCACATTCCCGAGTCCCACAGATCCTGTTCAACAAACACTGAAGTGCACTGGCAAAGCTCCCTGTCCTCCTTCAGCTCCTCACAGCGAGGGTAAGCTGTCATCCTCCACTCAGTCTGAGCAGCAGGACACTGCGGGGTGGCTGCCAGGTCCATTCCTAGCCATTTCCAAAATGCCTGTTCTAAGAGTGGCACATGAGAAAGACTTTTCAATTTGTTTTTAAAATGCAGTGCAAACGCTGTCTAAGACGCAGTCATGGTTGAAACAATTTTTAAAGTTTCAATCACATATTGTCTTTCCCAGATTCTTTCCTCTTTAAGGAGACACTTGTTTCACCCATTTTGATTGACCCAAATGAACCCAATATACTATTTGCCACAAATTATTCCCAGCTCCTGTAGAGACACAACTAGCAACTTTTCAGGAGTTCTCTCCAGCACTGACAACTATTGCATCAACGTGCTTCACAGAAACTATCTTCTTTTCCACGAGACTCCCAAGAAAGAAAGGGCAACACTTCTCTTTGCAGGTGCACAAGTGCAGACACTAAAACAAAGATCCCACCTCTCAGGTTAGCAAATGTTATAGGCACTGGCTGCATTTCAAATCAGCTCTCGCTGACTTCTGCTGCAGGTGTGGGACACAGGTGAGGGCCACCCAAGGTGACGCATGGGCTCCTCACAGAGAGGGAAGCAAACACACTGTGACACACTCACATCATCAAATGACTTGATCAGGATTCTGCTGAAACTTATGCAAAGTACAGTCTCTCCAGACAAAAGCCTTCTGTCCTTCCTGCCAGATTTTCCCTTCTGCTCCTGCCATTCCCTTCATCCTCGCACATCTGCAGTAAATGAGGTCAAGATCTAAGATCCTACAGACACCCACTTCCTTCCTGATAGAGCCCTGATTCAACCCAGAGCTGCTCTGACCTCTGCATGCAGAATGGGAAAAGGGAAAAGAGAGGATATAATGGAATTAAAGCTGCATCTCCGAGCAGACAAGGGAGGGGGTTTGGTGCCTGAAGCTGCACACGTGGCCTTCAGTCAAGGGCAGACCTTTGAGAGCTTGACTTGCCACTCCTGCATGTGGTTAACATGGTGTGCATGTACTATGCTCTGCCTGCTGGCCCAATAAGGTTCTGCCCTTCAAAAACAATTAACAAGTATGAGGCGCCAGCAGGTAAAATTTTCCACTATGTCCCCTGGACTTAAGACTCTGCTCTTCTCTAAGATCCATACTCTGAAAGCCCTACCTCAACCAGCCTTCTGGCTCCACTTACTGAGCTCAACAAGGCCCTATTTCTAAAGACAACCAGGAAATCAAACTTTTATTCCCACCCAAACTACCCCTGCAGGACACCTGGCAGTACTTGTTCCTGCAGAAGTGCTACATACAGAAACAGAGGGTTTGATTGCACAGGGATTTTAAAATTCTTGTAAAACGAAAAATCCACAGCATTCCTAAAAGCCTTTCTGATTTTTTCCTAGGATGCTGCTTTCCTTACAAAGATCAGCCAAGACTGCATTCAGTGGGGACAGGGCCTGAAGAGAAGCTGCAGGGCAGAGCATTCACACCATATTTAATTTTGATTTACACTTGGCATAGAAGCATGTCTCACTTCAAGATGCTGATATTGTCTGGGGCATTGGAGCTTCATGACATCCCTTGGCATATTTTCATTAACTGGCAATTCATATATAATAAGGTTCCTCAAAAGTGCAATAATTTTTTCTTTTCTTAAAGGGAAGGTTCCAGAGAAGCATCAGAATTGTCAGTCTGCTCTGAAGGAGACAAAAAGGTGCATTGTTCTTTCCTTGGACAATTACATACCCAGCTTTAATAAACTAATCACCAGCAGATTTTAGATAGGGCCACTGCTTCAGGTAACACCCCGATATGACAGGGAATCGTGGAATAATTTAGGCTGGAAAAGCCCTCCAAGCCCACAAAGACTAACCTGTGCTCCATCCCCACCTTGTCACCCAGCCCAGTCATGTCCAGTCACTCCACCTCCAGGGATGGGGACTCCACCCTTCCAATGCCTGACCACCCTTCGGTGAAGAAATTCTTCCTGAGGTCCAACCTGAACCTCCCCTGGCACAGCTTGAGGCTGTTTTCTCTTGTGCCATCACCAGTTGCCTGGAGACCCTCACCTTGTTACAACCTCCCCATCCACAAATACGCCCTCACGTGGAACAGTGCTCCAAACAAAGACAACCCTTGTCCTCGAGATGGGTTCATGCCACTGCCACTGAGCTCTCCCAGTGAGCTCCTCTCACATATTCTATTTATTTGTCCACCCAACGCAGCACGCTCTCAGCCAGTAAACAGGTCTTGCAAAAAGCCATCCTGTAATCCTGACAGCATATGCCACCCGTGACTCACGGATCTATTACCCACTCCTGGTACCCAAGCCCTTCTTGCTTGGGTGTGTTATCAAAACACAGCCAAGTGAGATTTCAAATGGCATGGAAAAGCCACGTGAAAGAGGTACATTTCCTCTACCTCCCAATCAGTAGCTAATGGCAAGCCTGAGAGACAGACAACAGATGCTATCAGCAGCACTCGGAATATATCCCTCAAGAAAAAGAGGTCACTGGGCAGAGTTACAGCAACTGGAAAATCTCAGCCTCTCTTCTGATCTGCTCTGTGCACACAAATCTCAACTATTTGTTGCAGCCGCTTTTCATTTTCACTTTTTTAGATTTTTTCTTTTTCATTTTACGTTTCGCTAAAAGAAATTACACTTTCTGTGACAATTCATAGAGGGGGATTTGTATAAAATAATCACATTTTAAGAATTAGTGATGCCAGAATGGGAACACGCTGTTCCCATAACCTTCTAACTAAGACTGAGTACATTTTATTTTCTCTCTGCCTTAAATTAGGATCCTCTAACATGTTTTGGAAAAAAAAAATCCCAAACAAGCAGCAAAACATGAAAAATTCTACTTGGTTTGTTACAGCCCAATAGCTGCAGAGGTCTAATTTGCCTTTATATACCAGTTTTATTCCCAAGGAGCACACAGAAAGAAAGCACAAGAGCGTGTGGTTGTAGCTTTTTCTCTTTTGATATGTTTACTCTCCTTTATAAAGGGTACAGATGCATCAGGCCTGGGTAGTCTGAAAAAGGGGTCAGAGGAGGAGGGGAACACGTCACCGTGGCTTAGGGAAAATTCCAGGAGAACGGGCTGTGGAACATGGATTTTACCTGTGTGTCTGTAAACACTTCACAGCTGCTGCCCAATACAGGTTTGGTGGCACATCAGACACAGACAAAAACTGGGAACTTCACTTAATTAAAAAAAAAAATTACAACACTGAACACTGGGCAAGACACTGATAAATTCCCTTCTAAACAGGAGTTGAGCACCTGAAAATGACAAGAAACTGCTCTGCTGAGGAGCCTCAAAACCCAAACTAATGCCTGCAGAGATTTCTACACCTCACTTGGACCAGAAAAACCAACACATACCAAACTCTTTGGGTTTATCTTCTAAAAACACGGGCATTGAAAAAAGTTGGTGATGGAATATTTCTTGAAGAAATCCTGGAATCCTAATGCTTATTTTCCTTCTTGTGACCTGCCCTGCAAACTGCCCATAGCCCCAGACTGAGTCTCTGATCACACCACTTATGCATGTTCTGAATGCAACAGGCATTGTGGAGATTGTGAACTATGTCAAACATGAAATTAAAATGCCCCAAGACACAAAAGTTGAACTTCCATTTATTGAGCAGTCCGTTTATTGTGATGCCTCCAAGAGGCATCTCAGCAAAAGGGATCAGAAACTCGACTGCCATTTGAGAACTGCCATTTCTTCTAAACTCTTTGTCCACAATTCACAAGCAACAGAGATTTTACTTCTGCTGTCACACACAGCATGGCTCTCCACTGCCAATTAATGATAAAAACCATCAATATATTAAGTCAATATATTCAAAATAAAAATATATTTCAGCATAGCCTTGAGGCCAGCGTGCACCAGCAAATCACTAATCAGTTCACTGCACATGGGAGCTGCTAAACCTGGGTGTCTGCCTTTTGTAAAGAGACAGAAACACAGAGGACCCTGTCCTCTGAAAATTATCCTAAAGAAAAGTGTGAGCCAACAGCAGCCTTATTAAAGCACACCTTTAATTCAGTATTTCCTTCCAGTATCCATAGCTGCAAATTTCAAAATTAGCTGCCAATGCAGGCATTCCCAGTGACTTTCAAACAATATCTTGGCTCTGAGACATTTCTTTAAAGGAAACCCTTTGGATACAGTAAATTTCATGGGAACAAAGCTCCCTGCATGCTCTGATGCTCTTGATGCTTCCCAGCACCCAGACAAGCAGCTCAGCACCATCCTGACTGGAAACTATATGTTTTCCTGCTTTCATAGGCAACACATCACTGGTATGGAACACCACTATTTGGGGTTTATTTGGGAGGGGAAAGTGCCAATGCACTTATCCCTGAGACCTTCAGTCTCTACAACACTTAATAATTCGTATTAAACATACCAGTGTTTTATTACAAACGGATTCCCACAAAATTAAATGGACTGCCTTCCTTTTCACACTGGTGGCCATCCCATTCTCTGCACAGGACACCTGTGAGACAGCACTGGCCTTACAGGCTTTTGCTGCCCAGGGTTTTTGGGAGGGTTTGCTCTGTCCCTCTTACTCACAGGTCACCTGCAGGCACAGGCACTGCAGAACTCCCACTGTGTGTCCCTGCTCAGCACAGGATGGGGCGTGCAGGGGTTGGCCATGTGGAAAAAGGTGTATCTGTGCCCAAATGGAAGGAGAAACTCTGGAGAGCTGGAAAGCCCTGCAAGCTGAGGGCAGCAACAATTCATAGGCTTGGAAAATTATGTGGGCTTTACCTTTTACACTCCTGTTAACTCTGATTTTCATGAAGTAGGTGGTGTTGCTACAGCAACTGTCGTATCACATCATTTCTGCTGTCTCTGTCACAGGGATCATCCTATTTTATCTTAAACTCAGATATGCAGCTTTTCTTCATCTATTCTAAAGCCTTCTGAATTTTGCATATAAAAAATTATACAAAATAGAGCTGTGTCATATAAATTATTTTTTTTTTTTTAAATGTAGCAGAAGGAATAAAGAAAATGGCACTGACAGATTTATGGTGCTCCAGATTTTGAGGAATAAATTAAGGGCTGGTCTCACGATAAAGATGTTTTCTGCCACCTTTAATGTGTTCTTCCCGCAGAAGCTAACCCTGTGTTCCTGTGCACTTCAGCAGAACTAACTCATCTATTCACAGGTGAAAACATCTTGCTTCCTCATGCCCAGGCTATTAATGCACCTACATTCCACACAACTCACACCCAGCTTAGAGGCTGCTGCCCATCCATCACACACCACCTCACCTGCTTAACCTGCAGCCTGGAAGAAGCATCTACTGAAGCAGAAGTCTCAGCCCATCCTTACCTGTTTCAGAGGGTTTGCCCAAGCTGCTTAGGGATGAGGTGATCACCCAACTTTGCAGCTCCCTTGCTCAGTAACCCAGGAATTTGGCTCTACCTCTTTTGCATCCATTTTGCTGCCTGGATAAGGTCTTTGAGGAGCCAAAGCACCAGCAAAACTCAATAAAATCCCGATGATGGAAAGACTCTATTCAATTTTTGTTATTAGCATGCATTCCAATACATGCACTCATGGATCTTCCTTCAAAAAATATAAAAAGCAATGTGGAACAGTAGTAAATACTCAGTTACACTCTCAGGCTACTCAGGAAACGAAAGAAAAGCCCTCCCTACAGTCAAAGGTTATTACCCAGACCACTCAGCTGCCAGCACAGCTCAGACCACCAGATCCAGCTCTGCCACAGCCTGAGCTGGTGACTATTTATATCTGCTTATTCCTAAGCATTTCCAGCCACTTTCAAAACAATCAGTGCAGTCACCAAATCACACTTTACTTCCACAAACAGGTCCTGGGCACATGGAAATGGGCCAGCGTGGATCCAACCTGTGAGCTAGAACTGTACCTCATGCACCTGGTTAACAGGCACGTACAGAATTAAGTTATCAAATGGCCTTTCAGTGCCTTCAATCACTTTGCCAACTTCATTTCAGTGCCCCAGTAGTTGACAGTTACTCTTTAGCTCAATTTCCTAGAGAAATGAGTTTTGTAAAATTGTGCTGTTCATGTGTCTGTCCAGCCCCCTCCCGACAACTTTGGAAATTGTTGGCCAATTTCAAACAAATTTGGCAGAGAGGTAGCCACACATGCTAATAACAAGCTCTGTGAAAACCAAGCAATGAAAGAAGCTCATCACACATCAGAGAGCCCACAGAGATTGTGCTGCTCACAGAACTTTTTCTTGGGTAGGCAGTAGGAAGGAAAAAAGAAAAGTATTACCAAGTTACTATTTCTTAATGGCACTCAGAAAAGCCATTTAACCCTCTTGCTCTCTACTGGAATTGAGAATATCTTTTTCAGTTTATCCTACCCACTCATTTACTGTTTTCAGTAGTCATGAGCAACATTATTTGTTTCACAACTGCACTGTCGCTTGACAATCCCTCTGAATTCCATGCAGACACATCTGGTACTGATAGCCATTAAACAATCATGCACATGTCCTGTCTTAAAAATCAATGTAGAAGACAGTCAGATGTGGACAACCCAGCTGTCTGGTATCACCCGAGCATTGATTCATTCTCACAGTATGTACTGGAAACCAGAACTCTACTAGAAAGAGCTTTTTTTATATTGTCCACAGCACTTATTATGCAAGCAATTTAAGTCTTCACAGTAGGAGTGTTTGGGAATCAACAAATTTGCTCTGGCAGCAATGAAACATTCATTATTGGGTTTGGAGTGGGGAGGGGTTTGGTTGGAGGGGGGGAATTTTTTGAAGATTTTGTTAAAATGTGAGACAAAAAGCGGCTTGAGGGACGTTGGGTAGGACTCAGCTGAGAATCAGAATGCTCTAGATTTATGCTGGAATGTGCATGTCTGTCTGTCCACTGGAGGGATGCAAATCCTGATGTGTGTGTTCCTGTGCAAGACCTTCTAACCCTCTTCCTTCTTACTCTTGCTGCTGCTATTCCCATGTTATGAACATCCACAACGACACCAGCTTGGGGAAGGACAGGTTAAACTCAACCAAGGAAAAAACAAGCAAGAGAAACACCTTTCCTCTTTCTGCTTAACTGGATAATTGGTGAGCAGGAACCTGCTTGATGAGTTTCAGCAGCACCCAAAGATCAGGCAGGGCTGTTTCTGAGAGCTGTCGATGAACAAACACCTTTAAGCCGAACAACAGGGTACCCCTTACTAAGGCTGCTTTTTTGACAACTGAAGTAAGTAAGACTGAAATGAATAAATTAACAGGTTCTGTCCTAATAATTTAAGGGGACAGGAACATTCTAGTCCTGCTCTGTGCAATCCTCTGGGCTTATTACTTGATGCCATTCATCTTTAACGCAAAGATTTTACTCACATATTTAGTGATTTTGAGTCCAGCTGGCCAAAAAAAAGTAGTCAAGGGTTGATTTTCACACAAGGATTATCTTGGCCTACCTATATCAGATGTGTGTGCAAGTGTGAGAGTTAACACAAACAAACAAACCAACAACCAAACAAAACCAAACCCTGGTCAAATCTTGCTGTAATTCCAAACCAGTCACAGACGTGACAGATATAAAGCAGACCCTATAGCAACCAGTGCACTGTCCATATTACCATCTTCATTTCTATTTATTCACACTAATGTTCCAATTAACTAAACAACTGATAAATAGGCATTTAGACATGCTGAAGTTTAACATCAAGACTCAAGCTCTCCCTTCCTGAAGCTCTGGCTTCAGGTGAGTCTCACCACTGGGCTTTCTCCCAGGCCAGTCCTTTCCTCCCTGACGATGCAGGAAAGACTAAGAGAAAGCAAACATATATTTATATCCTAAACAACAACATAGAGATTTTGGGGAAAAGTATTTCAGCTTTGCCAGTATTGATCTGCTCAGAGACAGCTCAGATTGCCTGATGAAGTTACCCTACAAACAGATTTCTGGGCTCAACAAACCAACCAATCCCCTCACCATATTTCAAGAGAGATCCCCTTCATAAAGTAACAGGAACAGCTCCTCAAACAGTCCCCCCTCCCCAAGGATTATGTCTTTTTCTACTACTTTTTCATCCATGGGTGCCCTCGGAGATGTTGGGGTTTCAAACCCAGAGCCAACTTTCCAAAACACACTGTATTTTGAAAAAGCACAGGGGTTTTTTTTTTGTTTCACAGAGAAATAAATCCGTTTGCTTCATAAAGCCTTTATATCCCCAAACCCAAAGCCTCCCATACAGCTAAAAATCAAATCCAGCTTTATTTTCCTGCATGAGTCAGGCTGCATGCAAACAGCTTCTGAGGAAGGCAACTTGGGGTGGAGGACAGAACTGAAGTAAGACATCCAGCGAGGGATACTTGCTCTCCTAAGAGCACACTCCTATTTTCCCAAGACACTTGCTCATATTTTCATTTTAAAACTAGAGGAAAGCCACCCCCTTCCCCCCAAAAGAAGTTTTAAATATTATAAAGACACACAAGGACACACTTTATTATTTTAACAATTATTGCTATTTTCAGAGCTTCAGCACAGCTACTTCCTTCCATAATTGGACTTCAATCAAACCCTAGTGAAGCTTTTGATCTTGGAAAGAGTAACAACACAGCTCTGTTATCAGCACAGAGGGGGCAAAGAGTAGGACATCCAGCATTTTTCAATAGAAGAAAGTTAATTGCTTTGACTTATATTTATCAAAGGTCATGGCTACAAGTTCTGAGTGCACATACCTAACGGTGCACACTGAGAAATCTTGTATAGACTGGCCCAAGTAAATGTTGGGATTATTCTATCTGTGTGCATTAAAACAAAACAAAAAAAAACAAATCACAAAAAAAAAAAAAAAAAAAAAGAAGAAAAAAGCAGCAAAACAATGCTAGATTACTATCCAAATATACCCCAGTGGATGTCCTGCCAAATAGCAAATATGTGGCTGTAAGCTCCAAACTGAAATAAAAGCTTGGCCAGCAGCCCAGAGCTCCACTGTATTTTGCTCAGCCAGCCATAATCTGGCAGAACAGAGTGAACACATTTGCAGCCACGTGATGGAGAAGCCCGTCGGGCCAAGCTGATTTCCTTGTGTTGGTTAAATGTGATCTTCAGACTGTACACATCAGCGGCTCGGGGAAAACGTGAGAAAGTGGGAAACAACCAGCCACGGGCTATAAACTGAAGGGCAGCACAAAGCTACTTAAGGATTTGCTTAAAGCTTAGGGTTTCCAGGGCTGTGTTTTAGGGAGGTGTTAACTGGGCTCATTCCACTGGGGCGCTGAGCTGGATCTCGAGTGGAGTTACAAACCATCAGCTCCTTCAAGATGCAGATCCTGAGAGAACCTGATCTGGAAAAGGCACTTCACTGTACAGGAGGGAGAGCTACCCATCACTGGTTCAAAAATGCAAAATGCTGAGTGGCTCTGAATTTCACTCTGAGTGAGGAGTGAGGAGACTCACATGTGGCCCCGGGTGGTCCAGGACAAGCCCAGGGTTCAGAGTGTGCAGACACCACCTGAGGAGCCACCCAGGAGCACCACTGAACACAGGAACATTCATGAAGTGAGACAGAATTTGGCCAAAGGATTCAGTCTGAAAAGCAGGCAGAGTCTAATGGGCTAAAAGCTGGCCTGGCAATCAGGTATTACATTTCGATGGTAGTGATAATAATATTTTTAAATAACTGACTTACGAATGGACAGCGAGCATCCCTGGCCAGAGTCAGAGCTGCACATGTCCCGTGAGACCATGTTACATGTGGGTGCAGAAACAAAAGCCTCCAAACACAAGACCTCAAAAGTACATCCCTGCCACAGATAAGAGCAACTCAGCTAAAACAGCCACCAGAGTACCTAGGAAAAGTGAGATTTGTTTACTTTCTAACAGAAATAAATGGATAAACTAGACACGTGCAGCACCTGCTGAAATCAGAGACGCACACGAGTTGACAACTACACCTCCAGTTCTTCCCTTCTATCTGGCTAATGACTCCTTGTCACGTGTTCAGAACAGCTTCCAGACAAAGACTACCACAATTTTCAACAATGACATCAACCATGTCGCACTGAGAAAATTGAGCAGATAAGAGACTTTGGAAAAGCGTTTCTTAAACCTGGTGATGAGTCTGGTCCAACTGAAAGATCAGCCTTCCCAAAAGCAGCCACGTGACTATGGATGCATGAACACCAGGCTTTGGAGCCTGGACAATCCATGCCCTGATTTTTTAAGTGTCAAGGCACCAATAACTCAGGTGGTTTAAGCAGACACCCAAACCACAGCTGCCCAACATCTGTAACTAAAGGCTTGTGGTTCAACTTCCTCAGAAGGCAGATATGCAGGTTAACTTTAAATATGCTGCACTCTTTCCCAATTCTCTCATGTAAGTAGAGAGTGATGCAGGTGTTCACAAAACCCTGCTCCATTTTACTCAGCTGGTGTTGGTCTCAAAAAATGGTTCAGTCACCAATCTACTCCACTCCAGAAAAACCTTCAGCTGGTGAGCGAGCCCTGCTGCCTTTTGCTTTTGTGAATTAGTGGAGTAAGGCACGGTAACAGCACATGGCCGAGGAGCATGACACGATCCAGATATGTGACTTATTAACCTGATCTCTTATTTATGCTCTTCTCCTCCAAGAGAAACAATCTTCACTAGGGGCAGGGGAATTAACTCCTCATTTTCCAGCACACATCTATCAGTCCCTCCTGACTAACCTGCTTGGGTAGCTGAGGTTCCTGGAAAAGTCTGGAAACTGGGAATTAGACAACAGTGCCCTAAGGTATTTGTTGTTTCGCTGCCCAAAGTCTGCACACTCTTTGCTACTCAGAGGGATGTGATTGTGGCCACCCTTCTTCAGCTGCCTAGTTGCATTACTCCACCCTCACCCTGCAATAAGCAAAGAGAACTGGGCTATTCCACGGGGCCAGCCCAGCGTATATAAAGGATACACCAAACTAAATTATCTCAGGATGAATGCAGCACCAAAAAAAAAGGAAAAAAAACCCCAACAAACCATTGAGCAAATACGTAAGGCTGTGAAAATGTTACTTTGACATTGATATGCTGCTGTGGTGTACTTCAAAAACCAGTGAGCTCAGCACTTGCAGTTATTTCAGAGCTGTATCTGATTTTTCACTCTTCCAAAATTAAGCTCAAGGCAATGTTTCAGACACAATAACACACAAAAAAAAAATTGCAGCATTTCCCAATAAACTTTCTCCAACTTAATCCTGAGTGAGGAAGCAGGAAAAAACTCTTGAGTGTCTTTTCATACAGGTTTTTTTTTAAAGACACTTCATATCACATATATGCCACTGCCAGACCACACTGGCTTTTGGACCTCAGGCAAGTGTTCCCTTACCACAAAGGGTATCTGGAAACAGAATGAAGGGCCACAGGGAGGTTCCACTGATTTGTAAACGCCCTAACAAGCATGTGTTTGGGGGAGAGGGAATGGGACACCGAGGGAGCAGGGGGGTCCACCCAGCAGTGCTGCATTATACGGGGTTGTGTCACTACAGCTTTATCCTGACACACCCATATTTTACAGCACACAATGTACTGTACAATTCACAAAGCCAAGAAACTCAACATATCTAATCTGGCAGAAAAACAAAGTCATATCAGGTTAATCCAATTCTTAAATTGCACAACTTTGAAAAGCCAATGGGAAAACAAATCTTCCCCTCGCTTGTGCTCCCCTATCCCTCCTCCCAGCACACATACCCTGCACGACCTACTTTTCCTCTTTGATCCCTCACCATTTTTAGCCCACTCTTGCTCTCCCTTGCTCCTCACCTCCCTCCAGCCCAGACCCCGGTGGCAGAGTGGAAAGTTTCCCAGATTAGAGGCAGTGCTGTGCGGGATGAATGGGGAGAGAGATGGGCACACAAGGTCACCTGGACACCCGCCCGCATGTCATACTGCAATAGTTGTGATAAGGGCCCTCAAACCTGAAGTTACCTCACCACAAGGTAGTTCCAACCAAGGCAGCAGAGCTGGGGTGATTCTGCTGCACAAGAGGAACAGGATATTGCAAGGTCATGTAAAAGGTGAGATAGTTTTTAGGTAAAATAAATGTACTCAGCTTTGGAGAGGACCAAGACCATTCAAGTGCCTGGGATCAGGACCTCACACATCTTGTTTACAAACCTTACAGCTGGTTCTCTAACTTTGCTTTTTAAACAAAACCTCAGAGTCTCATACAATCACAAAACTAGGGAAGCTGAGGATTTCCAAGGAAGAATAATGGTGGGAAAAAGTTTGTGACCCCCCCTGCCTCCAACACACACTAATCCAATCAATTTTGGTTTCTCGCAGATTCTTTTCTCAAAGTGAATTGACATCTCATGGTGTCTAAAAGGCTGTCAGCTTTTCTAGAAGCATTTCACATGGATCAGGCATTTTAAAGGTCTTATGTAAATTTTCTGATGTAGAAAATGCACATTTACATTACTCTTCCTGCTCAGCAACATATTCCCATCCTATATCCACTCCTGCATCCCCTCATCTATTTTCATGACATTTGAGGACCGCAATTATTCTTTCAGAATCGCAACTTTTGTGCCACATGTGGTTAAAATCAGCCCACATACTCAAAACTCGGCGCGCAGGAACAGGCAAGAGGCCACACACACCTAGCATGACTGGATTTGGTTTGCTTTCACAGAAAAAGGGGCAAAAAGAAAACTGAAATACCCCAGTGCTCCTCTCTGCCAGCAGGGAGGAGCTCCATGGCCAGGAGGGCTGATGCCCCGCAGCTGCAGGGATTACAGACGTCACCACCATCTATATTTCCACCATGCAGCACAAAGAGGGAACAGTGCTATGGCTGATTGCTGCAGGGCCCTTCCAATTCAGTCACTTTAACCCTCTCTGCTTTGATGAGGAGCAGGCTTTGGGTTGGAGTGCTTAGTTCCTACTTACTAAGCATTAAGCTAAGCGCACAGCTGGTTTTTTAAGCAGACTTCTTGCTGGAGTAAGACTAATTTCCAAATGTTGCAATGGTGAGTTTGTAAAAATGACTGAATTGATTTAAGTCATCTCCTCTGCTTCAGTGCAGCCCTCTCGCCTTGAGCCTGGCCTTTATGTCCTGCAGCCTCTCCTACAAGAAGGTTTAGTGCTATTACTTTGGTAATCTCGCTGCCCTAAAAATATTGATTGCTCCAATAAACACACTTCTGCTGTATTCTCTGCTTTGAAGTTCACATTATTGTTCCTTCATTTTTTTCAAAATGCAATTTACAGTTTCCTTCCTCTCCACATTTAATTTGTGTTTGAGTGCTTTCAGCTGTACCAGGATTGCTAAGTTACCAGGTCACCTCAAATACACCAAAGTCCACATACACATTAAGTAAGTGGGAAGGCCTTGCAGGTGTTTTAAATAAAACTTAAAATCCAATAATTGCCATACAAAGTCATGGATCTTGCTATGGACAAGAGAACCCTGCTCATTCATTTGTTTATTAAATTCAGGAGAACCAACCAGTTCTGTAATGAATTACTTAATCTTTGACCTATTGTCCACAGCCATGTTCCAGAACAAAGAATTTACAGCAAGCTGAGCTCCCTAAGGCTAATTGGAAAGGAACTTTTTTTTTTTTTTAAAACCATTCTCCATCCTCAACAAACCTTTGCCAGCTCTGTATTTTTGCCTCTCTACTTATACACCTATATATCTAAGGATGGCATTCTGTTACAGGTGATTTATTGCTCCAGTTCACTCCCGTTCTGCTTGTAGTAAATGTATGTTAATGCACTGATCTGTGGATCCCTGTCAAGTTTGGTTTCAGTAATAATCTAGATTTGTGTTCCAGTTAAAAAGGTGCCTCAGTTTTCTAGAACCCTAACGAAATTTGGATTTATTTCCTCCTACCAACAGCCACACACCAAAAGACAAGCAAAGAGCTTCAAGATGCTCAATGCCTGTTTTCATTAAACAACAAATAACATGAACAAGAGAATAATACCAGTAAGATGAAGTGCTAAAGCTGTTTCTCTCCAAGTTGGGCAGAGGACCCTGAAGCAAGATCGTGCCACATCAGAGGAGCTAAGCCATGGTGTTGGATGCTACACAACAAAAATCTGGGCCAAATTTAGCCCTGGCAAGATTTAATTGAGAGAATGGGACAGAGAAGCAGAACTGTGCAACAAGACTGTCAGAACTGTGAGAGGCTGAACAATAAATAACCTGCACTTGTTTAAAACTTGATGGGTAACACCTCAGCCATGCAAAGCTGAAGTGCTGTCAAGAGCCCCAGCAGAAAAGAAAGAAAAGAAATGTTGCAACACATGCTGCCTTACCCACCTCTGTGTTAGCTCTCCCCACAGGAGCTCTGAAGCTCTCAGGGCCAAATTCAGCTTTGTGATAAACAGAGAGCTTCTTTAACACCATTTGTTCATTAAAAAAAAAAAAAGATAATAAAAGCTACAAAAAGTCTGTTTGCCATACGTTCATTGTGACGCTTTTGTGCATTTTACACCCATTTTCTATACCAAGTCATTATGCATAACTTAGTCCACTAAAAGGAATAGATTTGAGGTTTAAGCAAATGGTTTTTTCAGAGCTTTCATTATCTACTTAATGTAGAAGAGATCAACCCACAGTTTTTCTTGAATGTAACTTAGTGAAAATATTTCTTTCTGATCACCAGTCTTCTGTGAAATTCAGACAAAATATTGAATGTGTATTTGTTATGAAAGGAAGACTTAAAAAAAAGAAAAAAGGAAACTTATGATTCATATGTTGGTGTGATATAGATACTAAATAGTAGCACTGCCAGGCAGCCAAGCTTCTGAATGCTCTGAAGTCCTCTTTGCTAATGGTGACTGTCCTTTCATCCTGTGAAAATTCCACTGGTGCACTGAGAGCTGTTACCCCCATTAAAAAAAAAGAAAAAAAAATTAAGGAAAGATGAATGACAAGAGAGTGAATGGTGACATTTTGCTGCTCCACCTGGGAGCTGAGGAGAGCAGTCAACAAGCTGCCTGCCTGCTGAGCCACACAGAAATCAGTGAGACCACATGAGGAGTAAAGTACTTATTGCTGAGATTAATTGGCAGAATCTGGCCACTGCAGCTCCCACAATTGCCAATTTGCTGTCATATAAATATGTGGAGATTGAACAATTTAATGTGTTTCCAAGTAGCTTCATCTAATCAGATAATATCAACGTCTTTGTATACATCTCCTGATGAGGTCTGCTCTTTTCACTGTAATGCATTGTTTTATGAAAGACTTCAGGGTGTACTTGCTTCTTAAATAAAATCAAATCACTGCACTGAGAATCATGCAATCACTCTCCAGTGCACTTCGAGATGGGAAGCAAAGCTCTGAGAAAGACACTGTGCTTGTTCTAGGTAATTGCAACAAGTTTGACACTCAGACACCCCTAAAGGGACCAAAAAACACCCCAAAACCACAATTGCCCTTGGTGTTCCCTGCGTGTATCCTCTTCCTAACTCCTGATAGTCCTTACTCGCCCAAGGAGCTCAACCTGTGTAGAATTCACTATTCCCAAAGAGACCTGGAGAGTCAGCCCAGGGATATTTGAAAGTATAGCATAACACCCAAGATTATTTCATGGTGTTTACTGTTTAAACTCTGAATTAACTTCAAGTTCCTTCATGCAGCCGAGCAATTATTTAACCAATAATCAACATTTAACAGTGAATATTAAAATTAGCTCCCTTGAAGGAGACACAGTGTTCTTGCTTCTAGCACTAACAAGCCTTGTGCGTTCAGCACTTTTTTCCCCCCGCCGTTATCATGTGACAGGCTATTTTTAATATTTGCCTGAATATATTTTGCATCTCCCTTTGATCCAGAGAGCTTGTGAGGCTCGCCTGCAGATTGAGCCTGCTTTGCCGTGGCAGTCCAGAGCGAAGCGTCCCCATCTCGGCGCGGTGCGGGCACGGGCTGGTGGCGATGGCAGGAGCTGAGCTGGCTGCACAGGGCAGGGACACGTGCCTGGAGCACATGGTCCTGCAGGCACACGGAGCCTCACGTGAAGCTCAATGTGAAGAGCAGCTCCTGGTACCAGCCCCACCGTGGCTTAGCTGGTCATTCCCACTGTCACGTGCGAGACCAAAGGTCAGGAAATTCCCAGCTCCTCTTGGTGCCCGCAGGTAGAGCCCTTGGCCTCTAAGAGAAGGGGGCTCATGCAACACCTTCCTGCTTGTAAACAATGATTAAAGCTTAGGAGAGGATTCCACACGGCAAGCTGGCTGCTGGGAACGCTGCCCTTCGCACTGCAAGGCTGTGCTGGAGGAGGAGGAGGTCACGTTAAGAAACACAGGGGAAGGAAGGCTGCAATAAAGGGAGTGTTGCACACACACCCTTTTTGGGCTGCCCCTGCACCAAGTCATCCCCTGGATGGAGCAAGAGCAAACCTCTCCCAGTTGGCTGCTGTGCCTATCACAGAGCAGAGCTCCAAGAAAACGCCGAAACCCACCCAACCCTGCCTGGTGTCAGTCACTGCAGCTCAGCGTCTGTGTGAAGCAAGAGGTAATGGATACTGCTCTCTGCATGGAATATCTCGGCTGAATAAATAAACCACGACATTTAATAAAAATCTTGGTGCTCCTACGGGGGGGTGGGAGGTATAAGTACACTTCGAATGCAAACAGGTCTCAGTTTTTTGATTAACATGCCCCTAAATGTATATTTTTTTCAAACTGAAAGTGAAGACTCACAGATATTGCACACAGTTATATTTCTGCAGCGGATTACAAAGCTTGGTTTCCCTTTTTTTCTTTCCTTAAATAATCTTTGGCAAGTAGTCGAAGGCACCCGGCCATCCAGGCAACACAGACCAAAACCCACCACCACAGAACACAAAGAAGGAGGGAGCTCTCTCAGAGCCTCCCACAGCCCCTTCTTCCTCAGGGAGCAGGGCAGAGACAACACCTGGTTATCCCTGTGCCAGCAGCATCCCCGTGACACAGCCCCACATCCAAGGCTTTGGAGGCGAACAGAGAACTCGCATCTAAACCACAAAATCCCGCCAGGCTTAGCTGATGCTTCTGAACTCTAATTCACACCGCACAAACCCCTCGCAGAACCTGCCCCCATCTCCCCCCTCAGGGCTATACAGGCAAAGAGCCAGGTAAAAAGCAACAACACACTAGTTACCTGCAAGAGATGAACCCCCCTTTACTTACGAACAGCTAAAAATTACTCCAAATTTCCTTAAGGACCGCGCTGTTAAACAGAGATTGACATTCCACCAAAAAACATGGCAAAAGACAACACGAGGTGTGCAACAGATGAAGAACCACAAAAATGTGTTTGCAATTATGGGTTAATTTAAAAGCTTCATAAAATCTGAAAACCTGAGGAGACTACACCTTTCAACCAACCTACCAGCATCCAATACCAGGACAAAAAAGAAGTTTTAAATGCGTCTACGCGTGACAATGACTGTTGGTCTGGAATGCAAAAATAAATCAAAATACTATATTTTATCAATAAAATCAGTACTGTGAAAACACATGGTTCTAATTTTGCCCTGTGTCCCTCCTCACCCAAAGAAAACCAGTGTTTGCTATGGGTACATTCCCTGAACAGAAATGCATAGGAAGTACATGCTTGCTTTATTTTTTGCAGATGATAAACTGGTGAGTCTGAACATTTTTCCATTGACCAGACAGTCTGAGCTGGAAATATAGAATTAATATTTAAATAAATTTATACAGACCCTTTTTCTTGTTGTTACCTTTTTTTTGGGCAGGGGGGAATCAGTGAGGATTTTGGGAATGTCGTGTCTACAGTCAGGTCTGAAACTGATGACATTTCCTCAGTGAACACCAATGGAGATTTCCTGATTTCCAGAGATGGCATAAAAGCTGGGCAATGGGTATGAAGTCTGAGCAATGCCACTGAGACAGGTAAGGAAGGCTGGTGTTTCAAGGCGTGCACAAAATTAAATCCCCTTATGCTGCTCCTCCAGGGACCATCCCCACCCCAGACACCCCAGGCAGGTCCCCGCGTCACGCTGGGGGCTCCACGTGCAGGTGAAGTCCCCCTGCCAGACAGGGGCAGCCAGGCTGGCAGTGCTGCCCTGGTGCCCACCCTGCCCTTCAGAGCAGGGACAGGAGCAGCACAGGGTCTGAGCCCTCCTTCGGCTCCACGCGCTCCAACACGCTGCCATCGCAAGGCAGAAGTCAGAAGACACACCAAGGAAATATTTTTAGGAGAATTACTACCACCTAAAAAATGAATTTTTCCTAAAAGTGGTGAGATCACACGAAATGATTTTTTATTGGAATTGTATACTCTGTACTATTTTTCCTGGCTTCACTATAACAAATCACAATAGCTATGCATACTGGAATGGGTAGCTCACACCGATTAAAAATCCTTTCTTCATGTGGTAGTTTGAAAAAAAAAAATCTCTTTTAGAAGTCTTAAGATACATTAATCAACAGGCTCCATTGTAAGGATTTTAACATTTATCTCCACATTTGCCTTGGCACTTTTATGACAACCCTAAATGCTTTTACTGAATTTTTTTTTTAAATATATATATATACACAGTATATATATATACACACACACACACTCTTATATTCCCAAACTTAAATGCCAAACTGTAAGATGATCTCTTCAAAACTGACCGTCAAAGCAAGATTTTCACATGACAGCACATAAAAATTTCAATGACCTGATGATAAACCAGACTACTGTTAATTAAGTCACAGTTCCTATCTGCAATGGGGGGCAAGAAAATATTATTTAAGGACTGAAAAGAGCTCCCTTTTAGAGAAACCACATTTAACAAAAAATTCCATTCTCAGTAAGGAAAGATGTGGGGAAAAATACCTGCAAATTTAGATGTTTTATCCTACCCCAAGAGACATGACATCCTTTACAAGAGTAAAAAAGTGCACAGTGAGGTAAGTTCGTAACCCTGAGCTGCAAATGGCTTAGGAAAAAACTCCCAAAAAAATCAATGAGTTGAAAAATCACACAGAGAGCTAATTACAAATAAATTCTGACAGGTGATCGTTAAAAGCCTGGCTCATAACCAGGCTCCTCTGAAAAAAAGAGAATGAGGACACATTATCTGCTTTTAATTTTGTGTGTGCATATGCGACAGAAAACGGTGTAGCATATAAGCACTATTTTTAAAGCTGGCTCAGAAAAAGCAAAGGGTTTTATATCCTGCTCTTGCCAACTCCAAATATATTTTAACTTTGGAAACCCTTATAAGTTATTAGTTAACTATGAAAAGCCTTGAAACTGAATTACAAAGCAAAGTCAAATCCACATAAAGTAAAAGTAAATGAAATCCATGACTAAACACACACTTCTGACGGGGGGGCCAAGAAGTCTGTTGACAGGTTTGAGAGGTTTTGGGGGGTGTTTTATTTCTTTTTAACAAGACAGGAATGTTGCAGGCTTGTAAGACTTTCCTATTTCATCCTGCTCCACAACTTTTGTACTTGTATTTATTTATTTTGCCTCCTTATCAGATGATTCTGACAATGACTTCGCACGCTGAGCATGGCAAACGATCAAGCAGAAGTAGAGGAGTGGTTTCCTGCTGCCAAGAGCACACTTTGCTCTAGCACACCTCGTGTGAGCAGAAGAGCACAATAAATAAGTCACTCCTGGTATTTTTTTTTTACTTTTTTTTTTAAGAAAAAAGGCAAAGCTTCATGTTTTCCAAACTTCAGTGTTGACACTGTTCCACTGGCCATGATCTCAGCCATGCTGGTGCCAAGCCAGAGCAGTTATTCTGGATTCATACTGGTGTCTCTAAAGGGATGAGCTCAAGTGCTAATAAACTAATAGAAGACTTCCACTGACATCAAACGGGTTGGAATTGGGCATTACAACCAGACCTTGGACTCCATGATGTTTTCTTAAGCTTGAGGTGACTACAGATGCAAGTTATGAACTCAGGTCAGAGTTGCACTCGGTTTATGCCAATTTAAGCAAGATTATAATATAGTTCCAACATTCAGTTCCTGTGGCAAATTTTACTTTGCTCAATAGAGAGCAAAATTGTGGCCAAAATTTCAAATGAATTTCAACTGCAAAACAACTGCCCACTCCTGTGTTGTCACATCAAATACTGGCTGAATGCATATCCTCTTTCACAGTCCTTCTCCCTGCTCATTTAACAATACAGCATCTCTGCCATTCTGTTTGTGGCTTTTTAACCTGCTAACAGCAAGGCTACCAACAAAGAAAAGAAGTTTCCCTGGAATTTCCAAAACTTCCTTAGATAATTATTTTTTAATTTAAGCAAAAATCCTGGTGGAGCAACTTAGCGATAACTAGAACCATTATTTTTATTTTCTGGAGTGTGACTCAAATCCTACGGGCTCTAAGCTGCCTGTCAAGTGCCCAGGGAGAAGTATTGGTGTACACTGGGGAGGAGGGTTCCTGCCAAATTCCCTAGGGAAGTTCTTAGGGCTGATTTACCTGGTCTGACCGGGCTCTGCATGCAGTTCTGCGACACCATGCCTGGATGGACTGAAGTAGAAGCCCTGCTGCTGAGGTCCATGACAGAAGGTGATGCTGAGGTAGCTTGCTGGAGACCTGACTGGTGTGGGCTAGGCTCGTGCTGGTTTGGGCTGGGTGGAATGCCATTTTCTGAGAGGAATTCTTCCAGGTCCATGTATTCCAACTGGAAAGTGTCTCCATCGTATGGCAGTGTCTTGTCCCATAATGTTGGACCCAAGAAAGCTGACTGAGGGACTGTGGTACCAGTGCTGTCATCATCTAACTTCTTCTCTTTGTCTTTTTCTTTACCGAATGCTTCAACAGAAAAAAATAACAAGAATGTAAGAGCTCAGTAATTAAAATATTAGCGACTACTACTTCCATTATTTCTGGTGCAGAAAAACTGATTCCCTTCATTGATTCACTTAACTTGACAGAGAATTCAGGGGTCATGCCAACTGAGCCCCTTTGCTGGATCCAGCCATGCTCTATGAGATTTCCCTCTATTTTTAGTTAACAATTCCACTGCACGCATGGCTTTGAACGTCACCTTCAATAAGCACTCCACAGACTTAAAAGTGAGTATTTAAGTATTGCAGCAACCTGGAAGCTCTTGGTGTATTCTGCTGAAAAGGAACAGTCCTAACCTAAAATCCCCAGAATTTGCTGTCCTGCCATGTTTCTAAATTAAAGTCCCAGCCTTGCTGGTCCTTTCACAAGGAGAGCAACCCTGAAATTCAGCCCTTCTTAAGCTTACTAACACACGGGGACAGAACACGGCTTTGACGAGCGCAAGAGACAAGGAAAAACTCAAAAAAGGCAGAAGCAAAGAAAAAGTTAAACCGGTGCTTTTTCACTTCCACGACACCCAACCATTCCCATACACGTTTCTTAAGGAAAGGCCTGATTTCCCCAGGAGACCTGCGAGGAATCCGAAGGGATAAAAAAAGGCTTCGCAGGGCTTTATTCTCCTACCCTGGCAGGGCCAGCCCCGGCGCAGCGCGGGGAGCGGAGCCGAGCGGGCACGGAAGGCACAGAGAGAAGCCCTGTGGCTCTGCAATCCCTTCCCGGCCATTTTCGGTGTCTCACCCACCGCAATTCCCGCCGGGGCCCTGCTCTGTCCCCTCACACCGAGGGGGCTGGGGGAGCTGTGGGTCCGGGTGGGGGTCCCAACACCCCAAACACCCCCAAACACCCCCCGAGCGCGACCCGTCCCGGGCTCCATCCCTGGGCTGGGGTGGGATGGGATGGAAGGGGAAAAGGGAGAGGGATGCGGCGAGCCCGGAGGGTCCCGGGGAGGGGAAGGAGAGAGGAAGGGGAAGGGAGGGGAAGGAGTGCTGACCCCGGGGATGCCTCACCGTCTTCGTGAGCGAGCGGCAGCTTGAGCGGGTTTTCCAGCAGCGACTTCAGCACGCCGTAGGTGGGCGGCAGGAACGGGGGGTTCAGCGGGAGCGGCCGCGACATGGTCGGTGCAGGGGGGAAGGAGGAGGAGGAGGAGGTGGGGAGGCGCGGGCGGAGGGGGGGCAGCTGCGCGGCGAGCGGGTCCTTCCCTTCCCTTCCTTCCCGCCTGTGCGGCGCGGGGCGCGGGGCCGGTGGCGGAGGGGAGGGCCGCGGGGCAGGGCGCGGGTCGGGCCCGTCCGCCGCGCAGCAGCGAGCACAGCCACAGCCGCCGCAGCAGCAGCAGCCCCAGCCCGGCCGCCGCCGCCGCTCCCGCCGCCCGCTCTGCGCCGCTCTGCGCCCGCCCGCCCCGCGCCCACGTGCAGCCGCCGCCGCCGCTGACGGCACGCCCGGTAACGGCCCCGCCAGTGGCGCGCCGGGCACGCCCCGCCCCCGGGGCGCGGCCACGCCCCCACCCCCCGCACGCGGGGGGCCGGTACCCCGCAAGGGGGGGGGGGGCGCGACCCGGTCATACCCCCCCCCCCCCCCAATCCCCCGGCGCGTCTCCCCGGTAGCCGTGAGGAAGGTGTTAATTAGCTATTAATGATATGTTAATGATATGTTAATGAGGGTGAACTTTGGCCCCCGCGCGGTGCGCCCGAGCGTGAGCGCGCCCCCCCCGCCCCGGGTGAGCGGGACCCCGGTGTGTGAGGGGCAGCGGGGGGGGGTGGCACCCGGTCCTGAGGGCACCCCCCGGCGGGGCTGCGAGCGGCGCGGGGAGCCGCACCGGGGTCCCAGTGCCCCCAGTGCCTCCCAGTGCTCCCAGTGCCTCCCAGTGCCCCCAGTGTTCCCAGTGCCTCCCAATGTCTCCCAATGTCTCCTAGTGCTTCCAAGTGCTTCCCAGTGCCTCCCAATGTCTCCCAGTGTTCCCAGTGCCTCCCAGTGCTCCCAAGTGCCTCCCCGTGTTCTTCCCAGTGCCTCCAAGTGTCTCCAGAGCCTCCAAGTGCCTACCAGTATTCCCAGTGCCCTCCAGTGCCTCCCAGTGCTTCTCAGTGTTCTCAGTGCCTCCCAGTGGTCTTCCCAATGCTTCCCAGTGCCTCCCAGTGTTCCCAGTGCCCTCCAGTGCCTCCCGATGCCTCCCAATGCTTCCCAGTGCCTCCCAGTGTTCCCAGTGCCTCTCCCCCGGGTACCCGGGCTGACAGCGCTGTCACCACCACAGGCAGGGTTGGCTCCTGCCATCTCAGAACCGTTCAGGCTGGAAGGGACCCCTGGGGATCCCCCCAGTCCAGCCCCTGGCCAAGGTGTTGGCACCTGGAGCAGGTGATGCGGGAATGAGTCCAGGTCCTTTTGGGATGTCTCCAGACAGGGAGATGGAGACTCCAGACCACCCTCCATGGAAAGAAGTTCTTCCCTGTGTTGAGGTGGGACTTCTTGTGTTTTGGTTTATGGCCATTGCTCCTTGTCCTATTGCTGGGCACCACTGAAAAGAGTCTGGCACCATCCTCTGATACCCACCTTGGAGATATTCATATGCATTAATGAGGTCCCCTCTCAGTCTTCTCCAGACTAAGCAGCCCCAGCTCCTGCAGTCTCTCCTCTATAGGAGAGATGCTCCAGACCCTCCTGCGCCTCCTCTGGACCTTCTCCAGTAGCTCCTTGTCTGTCTTGCACTGAGGAGCCAGAACTGGACACAGCACTCCAGATGTGACCTCACCAGGGCCGAGCAGAGGGGCAGGATCACCTCCCTTGACCTGCTGGCCACACTCTTCCTGATGCCCCCCATGGTACCATTGGCCCTCCTGGCCCAGGGCACACTGCTGCCTCATGGTCAGTGGTCATCCACCAAGGTAACACTTTGTCTCAGAAGGAACTTTCCTCCCCACTCACCGAGATCCTCATTGCAAGCACAGTTCACTTTCCATCTGCTCAGGCCTTCAGCCATCTGCCCACACAGGCTGTGCAAGAACCACACTCGTGCCAGAGGAACATCACCCTTCAGGTGCCTCTGGGCATCTGTATCTCCCTTCTTCTCACCTGTCTGTTTTTGGATGGCATTTTTCAAAGCTTTACCGTCCGTATTTAGTTGCCACTCTTTCTTCAAAAGTCAGTTCTTTTACCATTAACAAATATAAATAACCATGAATATTCACATAAGCAAATAAAGGTAAATTATGTGCATAAACTGCCCAGTATTTAGAAGTAACAGTTGCCTGAGGAACAGAAATGAATTATGTTCTCCCCTTATGAATCCACTGTATCTATTATGTGTGTGACCAGGGACAGGACCTGAGGGAGTGGCTGGAGCTGTGTCAGGGAAGGTTTGGGCTGGATATTAGGAAAGGGTTCTTCACCCAGAGGGTGGTTTGGCACTGGAACAGGTTTCCCAGGGCTGCCAGAGCTCAAGGAGCATTTGGACAACGCTTTCAGGCACATGGTGGGATTGTTAGGATGTCTGTGCAGGGCCAGGAGTTGGAGTTGATGATCCTTGTGGGTCCCTTCCAACTCAGGATATTCTGTGATTCTGTGATATATAATTACGTGCACTGACCAGTGTGTCGTCAAATGATCTGGCTAAAACAAGCAAATAATCCAAGTCCAAAGTACAATCAAATCAATAAAACTGCACTGGCACAACCAAAAACCTGAAGACTGGGGATTGTGATTTTCAGATCCTGCAGAACCAGAGACAGAGTGACATGAACGGACTTAGGGCATGGCTGAGCAGGGCTTGTGAAGAGCCTTTGGATGCCACAGATGCCACATGGCTCACAACTGGAGCAGGAGTGTGACAATATCAGCACAGGAGTTTTTAAGGGTCACCTGAACAAGAAATAAAGCACTGGATTATTAAATGATTGTACACATACCAATGCTGTCTCAGACAGCCAAATTGCTGGTTACTGGAAACCTTTAATTACAGAGCTACAGATGAGTGACATAAAGATCAGGGCGATTGCCAATCCATATGCAGATGTGGTACAGAATGTTTCTTCTATGCTGTATAAAGAAAAATAGATACATTTAGGAGATATGATAAGCAGTGAAGTAAACAGAATAGAAGATGTAAAAGTAGTGGGGATACTGGGGCAGCAGTAACAAGACTTGTTTGGGGTGCAAGGGGAACTCAACTTGAGCACAACTGCTTGTGTTTTTGTGGTTATTATTGACCATTACAGACAAAAACACTGAAGAGAAAGAAACAACATTTTCAAGGCAACAGAATAACAGGAAACCCGCACTGCCTCAGTGCTTGACACTGAATGGGGTAAATTATGTTTAAATCAGTGCAATTGTGGAACAAAAGGAAGAACCAGACAGTGATCACTGTGTACAGTTACAGACCCTGCATTCCCAACACCCAGGAGCTGGGAATCTCCAGGGTGAGAAAGCCAAAACAGCTCTTCCCGATTCATGGACCAGCCAGAAAAGCTGAGTGCTGGAGCTGTTATTTTCAGCTTCACACTACACCAGGAGCCGTAATTTAACTCCAGCCTTGCCACATAGGCTGGTTTCCTCCCAAGCAGCCTAAATTCTACGCTGTCAGGACACCACGCTGTTTTCTGTACCTACAAGTTACTGATTTTTACTGGCTACAATTCATATGTGCTATTTTGACCACTGGCTGACCCCAGATGCTGCAGTCCAGGTAAGGCCACCCAAGATGAAACACAGCTAATGATATACTACCTGAATTTCTCCATTTTCCAGCTGAAATACTCTTTGCTGGCATGTGTTCTTAGCTTAGCATTCACCCATTAAATGTTTCTTTTATGGCTTATGGAAGACTATGCAGCTGCTTCGGGTTTGTATAGAAATTATCTTGATGGATGCCCTATTAAAAACCAAAATAATCTCAGCCCATTTTTGTGTTTCTGCTCCTGGTTGTTTCCATCACAGAAGTGGGATTATATGGCCCAAAGATCCTATTCTTTTCAAACTGAGTACCCATCGGTTAATGTACCATTAAGATTTTTTTTTATTTTTAAATGTGATTCTTTTCTTTAGCAAAGACAACTTGGGAAGACAATTTTAAACTCAAAATTCCGTTATACTTTTCAGGGATCCTTCTACCAAGGTGTGCTAAGGACACCATCATGAGGTATCTCTGGTGCTGTAGGCTGGGGACTGCCAGGTGACCACAGCCTTGGGCCATCCCACCTGGACAGGTGTTGGAGCAGGAGTCCTTGGAAGCACTCTGAGCACCCATGGACATCCATTCCTGCCACCCACGGACACCCACGGACACCCATCCCTGCCCAGCTCTGGGTACCCATGGACACCCACCACTGGGGCTGGGCAGGGGTAAGCACATGGACACACAGACACCAGCACGGACACATGGACACCAGCATGGACACATGGGCACACGGACACATGGACACCAGCATGGACACACGGGCACATGGACACATGGACACCAGCATGGACACACGGGCACATGGACACATGGACACCAGCATAGACACATGGACACACGGACACTGGCATGGACCCACTGACACACGGACACACGGACACATGGGCACATGGACACGGGGACACACAGACACACCACAACGACACACAGACACATGGACACCAGCACAGACACACAGACGCACAGACACATGGACACGGGGACACACAGACACACCACACTGACACACAGACACATGGACACCAGCACAGACACACAGACACACAGACACATGGACACAGGGACACATGGACACAGATGGACACAGGGAAACATGGACACAGACACAGGGACACAGGGACACACAGACACATGGACACAGGGACACATGGACACAGGGACACAGGGACACACAGACACATGGACACAGGGACACAGGGACACACAGACACACGGACACGGGGACACATGGACACACGGACACAGGGACACACAGACACATGGACACACGGGCACACGGACACAGGGACACACGGACACGGGTGTGTGTCCGCCCCCCCCGGTCACGCGGGCGCGCGCGGGCCGTGACCTACTTTGTGACAATGGGGGGGCGCGCGCGCACGGACACACGGACAGACACGGACAGACAGACAGACACACACACGGCCCGCATCGTGCCGACACCGCGACACGGGGCGACACGGGGTGTCCTGTCGGGACGGGGCGGGGGGGGAGATGGGGGGCTGTCCTGCCGAAATTGGGGGTGTCCTATTGAAATGGGGGGTGTCCTGCCGAAATGGGAGTGTCCTGCCGTGGGATGATGTCCCGGCTCGGGGAGGGGAATGTCCTAAGGGGGGACAGGGATGTCCTATGGGGGGGACAGGGATGTGCTATGGGGGGGGGCCGGGCTGTGCTATGGGGGGGACCGGGCTGTGCGCTGGGGGG
>JAWWTY010000038.1:4755042-4835405 GCA_035222235.1 Margarornis squamiger
CGCGCGGGCCCCAGGGATGTCCGGCCCGCGGGGGTCCCCCCGGGGCGGCACTGACCCCTCCAGCGCTGCAGCACCGCTGCTCCCCTGGTGTCCCCCCTGTCACCTCCGTGTCACCTCCCGTGTCACCTCCCCTGTCCCCCCTGCGACCCCCCCGTGTCCCCTGGCGTCACCTCCCGTGTCCCCCTCGTGTCCCCCATGTCACCTCCTCTGTCCCCCCATGTCCCCTCCCCTGTCCCCCCGTGTCACCTCCCCTGTCCCCCCGTGTCCCGTGTCCTGCACCTGGCCCTGCCATTGGATCTAAACCTGCTCGTGCCCCTTCGTTTAAAACTCGATAAACTGTGTGTGTGTCCCAAGTTATTTTAAACACATTTTACAAAGGAGGGACTGCATGTTTTAGGTAAAAAAAAGTGTAAATCTTCAGCACAGTTCTTAAGTTGTGTTTTCTCCAGTGTTTTGAAGCAGTTCCCGTTCTCCTGCCCATTACAGGCATAGCCTGTAATGGAAATTGGGAATTCTGCTCTGAAATACCTCCTGGAAACATGACTGCAGTTTTCTTTCCCCATACAGAAAGCTGGAGTGAAAGTTTTCTTTAGGGATCCAGCTGACCAGTATCTTCCAGGGGACTTACTTGTATTTAAAAAAAAATTAAAAAGTGGGTAAAAGTGGGATAAAAATGTGGCTGGATGACAATGCAATAATCATGGCTCAGCAGAAATGTGGATAGTGGGAGATGGAGAGAGACAGCTTCCCCTGTGCTGGAAGACAGGTATCACTCAGTCAGCTTGTAGTCTAGAGCTCTGTATGTATTTAAATTCAAATTTGAAGAGCTCAGGCTTTCCCCTTTCTGTCTCAGGGTTAAGCAGGAGCCAACACGGTGTGTGCAGTGTGCTGTCAAACCTGAGCAAAACCTCCTGTGGTCAGGGATGTGCCTGGGCACAGCTGGACTGCCACTGTCGCTTGATCCCCCTGTTAGGTTCTGTTAAATATCTTCTGTCTGGAGAAAAGAAGTGCAAAAGTAGGCAAGACAGAGAACAAGATACAATTTGGAGGGGATAAATAATGCAGAACAAGTGTTTGGGTCAAGGCACAGGACAAATTGGAAAAGAAAATGGTTTACAGTACCTTAAATACCACATTTTATCCACTGAGTTTTATCCACCTCAGTCCTTTGGGAGCCAAACCAGTGGATGAAGGGATTGAGTGAGATGCACAAAAAAAAAAACCCCAGAGAGAATTTGAAGAGGCTTGTGGTTCAGCCTTTTATTTCTAATTTGTCCCAGGCCAGTGGAAGGTTCCCAGGTTGGCCTGGGATGGCAGTGCATTTCCAGCCACGTTGTGTGACGCACAACTCGAGCTCCGTGCAAAGCCACAGGAGAACGCTCAGATACCCACACCCAAGTGGAGCTGAAAAGCAGCAGCTCTGGAAGAGAAGGTTGAGAGGCCCTGAGGAGCAACGCCTGCCCCCACCTCCCTCCCCTTCTCAGAGGTTCTGGATGTAGCCCTTGCTTGGCTTTCCAAGTGAAAGCCGCTGCCCACAGCGCTGAATTACCGAAAAATGGATGTTTATTGTCCCCACGGGGTGCAGCTGAGCGAGCTGCCGTGGCTCCTCACCAGAGGAAAAATGCCTGTTGAACAACCATGAGCTGCCCCCGCCTTTTTATTATTATTATTATTATTTTTTAATTTTTTTTTTTTTTTTAAATCGAATGTGGGAGAGACAGGTTTGGAACTGCTTTTGGGTGATGGCAGAGGAGCTTCTCTTAAGTAATCTGGTGTGGTTCCAAAAGGCATTCCAGTTCTCAGAAAAATAGGTATTACCAGTCATTGCTTATATGCTGCGAGTTGAAAGATTAATAGTTTTCCCTGCCAAAGTTTACAGTCAGCCTTTACCATGACAGTAGATCAAATACATGTACTTGCCTGGGCAGCTGACCCGGTTTGAACTCAGCAAGTGTGGCTCTCAGTGATGACTACAGTTTTGGAACAAATACTCTGCTATGCTTTTTAAAGCAACCTTCCCCTTGTAAAGCATTAGCCACCCTCTCAAGGCCATTCCAGGCACCTCGTGCCCTTGGTGCCTTGGCGAATTATTTAGACCCAGTAGGTGTAAGCAGCCAGCTGACAGAGCTGGATTGAGACGAGTGATAAGGGAGTAGCTGGCCTGTTTTGCAGTCAGACCTTCCCCTGAATAAGGACAACTCCCAGCTGGTGCCAATGGGAAAAACAACTTGATCCTTCCATTTATTCCTCTGCACTCCGTTCCTCTTCCTTTCTCACTTTTGGCTTGCATGCTGCAGGAAGACAGTTAGAAATAGCTGTTCTTACATGCTCAGGCTGTTTGATTTTGGAATTTGGCATTGGTTTTACTGGAGGCAGAAGAGCACCCACGAGCACAGAATAAAGCAGCCCATCCCCAGGCAGAGCTGCAGCAGAAGGGAGGAGTGAAAGGTGCAGGAGCTGAGCATCCCCTCCTTAATCAGAGTTTCTATTGAAGTCAATGACCCAGATTTCTCTGACTTCAAATGGCTGCTTTCAGAGAGCTTGCCGGAGGCATGGTGCTGGGGAAGGTCAGGCAGAATTTAGCCTGAAGTATTCCGCATGCATGGGCTTATCAGCTCCCGATCTGGGCAGCCTGAGACTGCAAACCCACGTTCTTCGGCGAGGTCTGTGAAAGTCACTGAAGTGACTTCTACCCTGGGCTTCAAACTTGCAAGGCAATCCCCAAGCTTGGGATTTCTTTCTGTCCCGTGCTTCTGGGATCAGTTCTGTGACATCCACCTTGCTCCCAGGTTTCCCTCTTAAAAAAATAAATAAATAAATGCAGAAAGCACAAACTAGTTTTTAACCCCATGAATTGACATTACTAAGAGCCCTGAAACGTGATAAACCTCTCTTATCTCTGGCAAGAAAGCCCGACCTTCTGTGGAAGACTGGGAAAATTCCTACAGACAGAAATCAGGCTTCTAAACGTAAAGAAACATAAAGGCATTGAAGTCATGCTATGTCTCTTTACGGAAGAATCATTGTAACAGCAGCAAGGAGTGCAGAAATGCACATTATTAACCATATGCAGTTTATCCTGCAGGTTTAGAATCATTAAACCTTGTTGATGAGACTGATTTCTCCCTCTTTTTTAATGTACTCCCCCTCTCAGTTCCATGCAGGAGCTGAGCAGGTTTCTGTCACTGCTGCCAGCCCACGGTGCCTTCCTGGGTACCCTGGGTACCCCCAGCCAGGGGGTTCTGGTAAATCACCCTCTCTCTCTATGGCCCATTTTATTCTGCTTAAATCTCTCATCACAAATTTCAGTTGGAAACCAGTTGCTATCTCAGATCAGAATATGCACATGGCTATGTTAAATATCAGCCTGCCAGGCTTCCCAGGTTTTTGGAAACCTACTTATGCAAATACCATAATGCAACACACAGACTGAATGCTGTTTTAAGAGGCAAATGCACCCTGGATTCTGTGTGTGCATCTCCCTGCTTTATTTGATACAGAAAGTCTGATTAGATCTATAAAGATTACAGTTTAAAAGAGCTTGGAAAAATAGAGTATTAGTAACTTGGGATTTTTTTTTTTAATGTACACTCCAGCACAGAATCAGCTTTACTGGTAGAGAGCATCCCAAAGCTGGATTTCAGTGGCATGGCTCGGTGTTTATCAGAAGGAAAAGGAGGTCTTTTCCCCTAATCATCTGTCTTACCCGTGTCCAGGGCTGCTGTGTGCAGTGAGGTGGGATGGGGACTGTGCTCCTGGGGACAGGGACACACACCTGGAGCCCTCCTGCCTCTCCCTGGTGGCTCCTCTGGAAGGCTGGGCTGGTTGCTCCTGCCTCCTGCCAGGACAGGTGTGCACAGAAACAAAGAACACTCGAAGACACACACAGTGTTTGCCATCTCAAACATTGCTCAGCTTTGTAAAGCTGTTTTTCTGCGTTGAAGTGAAATGTTGAAGTTAATTGAGATGAATACAATGATACGTGGCAGCTGCATCATACCAACCCCTCGACACACACACACACACAGGCACAGGGAAGCAGAGCAGCCCTCCTATTGTTTGTTGCTTTATTCTGCCTTTGACTTCACTTCTTTTTTTTTATGCCATGTTTTCTTTTAAAATTATCTGCTCTGATCTGCAGCAATGTGGGTGCATAACTGACTGTATTTGGACTAAAGATATTCTTGTCCCTATGTTTTCCTGGTCAGGCATTTAAACTACAAGCTCTAGTGAAAGCATCAGGCAGAAAGTTACACTGAAAACATCACACAGAACTAGAAATATTAAGACAGATTTGTATTATTTTTATTCCCATTAATTTTGAAAGCCTTAAGAAAAGCCCCTTTATTTAATTGTCTTTGGGAGTATGTTGTTTTTGAAGGCTTATTTTCACAGCCAGTTTCACAGGTTTGGGGCTTTTTATATTATTTATTTAGCATTTTTTAATTATTTGTTTGGTTTGAACTGCCAAAGGGCATAAACATACTCCCAGTTTTCTGTAGCCACCTGGCAGCATGTATGCAGGGAAATAAAGATGTTCTCCTCCTGTATTTTCCCTTAAATGGCTTTGACCTGGAGAATACATTATGTTGATTGGCATGAGAAAGAAGGCTGTGATCTTATTTTTACTGTTTGTTATAGCGGCTTCAAACTTATCAAAGGAAGAAATAGAGGCTTTTTAGATGGCTGCTTGCCAACAGCACTAATCAGAATTTTAATGAGGTTTTTCGAGGCCTAAATTAGGTCTAATTAACAATATATAAAGCAAATGTATAATGCCATAGAAGGATGCAGCCTACTGCATATAGAGCAGGCTTCAATCTCCTCACTAATAGAAATGTTGAACAAAATGCACATTTATATGCTGGTTTACATACATGCAGTTTGCTTGTTTTGGTTGTTGTTTTTTTTTTTTTACTGTTATGCCTTAATGAACAAATCGCCTTTGGAAAACGTGGTCCTGAAGTTCACAACCACTTTGACATCTCTGAAGGGGAATAATGCAGGTTCTCAGGGGTGCAGCCCCCGGGTGGTTTCTGGCCCAGACTCTGCAGCCCCTGCTCTGCCCCTGTCCCTTCCCAAGTGCCCCCCTTGCCATCCCTGTGGCCCCTGTGTTCCCACTGTCTGGGGCAGACAACTGGCCTGCAGCTCCCATTTCCCAACCAGCACCGAAGGCACATTATATATAAATATATATATTATATATATATTATATATAAATATAACATACAAGTTATATTTAGTCCACTCACACTTGTTTATCTCTGAACATTTAAGACAGAAAATGATTAAAACCTCCAAACTGTCATCCTCGAAGCAGCTTTTGCCCCCAAAGTGTGTCTTGTGCAAAGAGGGATGAACCAAAAGGACTTTTCTCTTTCTCCCCTGCAAGATTTTGTTGGTGTTTACGGCCCCACAGTTCAGTTCTCTCCTTGTCTGGCTGAGCTATTGCATACAACTAGTTAAAAAATAAAGGCATTTGAATCCCAGTTGCTCAGATGCAGCTTAATTCAATTAAACACCTCAAAGTATGGAATTGCTGCTTCTGCCTAAGCAAACATTTTTATTCACATACTCAGGCCATTAACTGGGAACTCTCTCACAAGGCCTTTTTCCAAATTTCATGTTTAGTAAACAAATCTCATTTCTTTATCCCAGCTAAACCAATACCTCTTCTGATTCATTTAGCTCATGAAATGAAAGATGACCAGCAGCAGTAACAGTGGGGGCAAAGAACCCCCTGAAGGACACCAGAACAAATGCAAACCCCAAAACAAACCCTCCCACTTGCACCAGCTCTGGCCCATCCTTTCTGTGATGCTGCACTGAAGTGTTCAGATCACATGAGTGGGGTTTTAAGTGTTGCTCTAGGGCAGGTTTATCTGTAAGGCTGTGACTCGGGTTTACACTAATTCATAGAATCTGTAGTTAATAAGACAGTCTGTCAACTGACCATCAGCTTTGAACCAACATCAGACACACTCCAAGAAAGCTTAAATAGCCATTTCAGATGTGTGTTTCTTGAAGTGTTTAAATAAATATATTCACATCAACTTTAAGGCAAGAGCCAAACCACAGGGCAGAGGGAGCCAGAATCATTTTGCATCTGTTACAACATTCAGGATAATGTTTGGGTTGATTTATAGGGGAAATATTTGTTTTTGAGCTGGAATTTTGGTAACTCGGAACAGATGTTCACAGCAACGCTGGAATACTGTCTGCCCATGTGTCCCTGTTAAATCAGGGGCTGTTACACATTGAAACTAATCTAGGAAAAAATTAATATACTGTGAAATTGCTAATCTTACAAAAGGTATATACTAATGGGATTCCAATTTGATTATCTTTCCGTTTTATCAGAATCTCAAACCATGCAATAATACATGCAAAAAATTACCAGAGCAGTGAGATTTCATCTGTTTTGTGACCCTGGACGGAGAGGAAGAAACTGTCTATCACTACTTTTTTTTCAAAGCTTTGTAGTGTTGAAGCAACTCAGCTTTCTGACTTTTTTTCTGCCTTCACTGAGCCAGGGAATATTTAAACCCGGGGAGAGAAGAAGGCTCTTGTAATGGGAAAGTTATTTGTGTCTCCTAAAAGTCATTAAGAATTCAGTGTATTATTTTTTTAAAGTGCTGGTTGTATCACTTAGAGACCTCTGACTACAGAGCAGCCTCTTTTGCTCAGCATTCCCTCTCACATCCCTCAGCGTTGAGGCAGAAGAGGAGGAGAAATGCGTGCCCACACTTGGCTGGGGGAGCAGCCCCACGGAAGTCCCACAGATGAAACCCACAGAAGTCTTTGCATTCTCTTCGTGGGCTCCTGAGCTCAGAAGCAAATGGCACGTCTCGGTTTGGAGAGGGTGCCTTTTTTCCTTTCCCCTTTTTTCCTAGGGAGCCAGGTTGCAGTCTCCTCTCCAAGTGCAAACATCCAAAACTATGTGCTGATGTGAATTGCAGCCTGCCAGCAGAGCTCTGCCTGATGCCTTTGCCTTATGAGGTCTGTGATTTCTTCTAGGAACTCGCAGATACTGTGGAGCAATGTTCTCGCTTCCCAGGAAAGATGCAAATAAGCTGGCATGCAGCTATTTAATGGTTATCCCATTTGCAGCTCCCTTTTCCCCCAGGTTCCATCACTGTTCTTAAGGGCTGGTGGCCCTGTCTGTGTCAGAGAGGAGCCAGTGCTGTGTTTCTGAGTGAGGCAAACATACTGAATTACCATAACCATACTGTGCTCTTGCAGATTTTCCTAGAATATATTCTTTACAAGCAGGTTTGTATTTATAGCTGTGACATGAGTCACCTCCTCAGGTGCCGTGCATGCAGCTTTCCATCCACTGGCTCCATTCAGCACCACCAGCCTCTCACAATACTTTGCATTTGTGCTTGTACAACTCAGTGATTGTTTTGTTCCTTGGGGAACTCCTTCCCCCTTGTCCTGGCGAGGGCTGGGATCACCGGGGACAGCAATGCCTCCAGGGCCAAGAAGCTCCCATGCAACAGAAACAAAACTTCGCCTGCTGCAGGCTTTTAGACAAGGGTTTTGGAACGATTCTCTGATGCCTTGCTCAGACATCCAGCACCATTATGTTATCTTGGTCATGATCTAACTGACTTGTCAACTATTCTGTTCTGTGAGTTCTTCCCTGCAAAAGCTGTCCCTTCTGCAAGCAGCCCATATTGTCTTATTATTTTCATTTTCTTGAGCAGCAGGTGTTAGACCCAGCTGGAAAACTTAGGGACCATTTTTTTAAACACTCTATTCAAAGAATTATTCTAACTGAAACCTTTACACATGACCTGGAGCTTTCACTCCTTGAGACAGTGCAGTGGTGGAAGCACCAGGCTGGTCACCAGTGCTCACCTCTGCAGCCCCTGCCGTGTGACCTTGCACAAGTCACTGAGTTTCCATCAGTGTTGTTCCCTTCACTCTTTGTCCCTGTTTCCTATAGCAAAGACCAGCGAGAAGGTGAGAGTAGTTTACTTAAGAGATGCATCGAGGTCCTCTGGAAGTCAGTCAAAGGCTTTATTGTGCTAAGATTAGTAGCTCTTGAGTAATCTCTGCTAGAACAATTCACTCTCACTAGGCTGTTGAAACTTCGCAGGTGCTACAGCCACAGGGAACGGGGTTTAAAGCCAAAGAAATCTGTGGAAATGTCATTTCTGCGGAAATGTTCTGGTATAAGGGTCAGAAAAGGGTCTGTGGCGGAAAGGTAACACTTTATTACACACGTAGGATTTGTTGAGGATTGGAGGTGCTTGTGAATTTGAACACCAAGTAAAAGCTGCAGGAGTTCGTGGGAGAGGGTTGTGCAGCTCTAGCACACACTGCAGTCACAGACACGAAATACCGGGGGTTTGGTGCCTTTGGAGAACACACTTTTCAGCGCCCAGAGCCCCCCTGTGACACGGCAGCAGCACCAACAGCACTGATGGGAGTCTGCAAATCAACTGAGAAAAAAAAAATACCACCTTTCCAGTTTTGTAAGGGCTAACAGGAGATGTGATTTCAATATTTATAACGCTTCCCCTCGAAATTACAGAAATCAGACTGATGTAGCTTCTTTCCCAGGCTGTAGGTTCTCCAGGGAGTGAGTAAGTGCTGCTCCTTAGCAGAGGATGCTGCACATAGAATGGAGCACCCTGGCAGCCCATCCCTGGTGACAGAGGATGGCAGCAGCTATTCCGAGCCCAGACTCCCTCCCCAACATCGCTTCCCTTTCATTCAGCCATGGTTTTTTTCCTTTTTTTTTTTTCCTTTTTTTTTTTTTTTCTCCAATACCTGCCATTCCCTGTTACAAACAAAGATCTCAGCTGGGTTTTCCGCAGCAGAATTTGCTCTGCTCGAGCCCCGAGTGCCAGCAGTGCCCGTGTCCCTGTCCCCTGGTTTTTAGGGGCTGTTCTCCAGCTGTAAAGCCCAGAGGGGCAGCCTGGCACCAGGATTGCCACTGGGTTTTTTTCAAGAGCAGTAAAATCCACTCTAGCTGTGGATCTCACCGAAGCAGATGAGGCTCAGTGACTTCTCCGGGTGCCTCAGTGTTTGGACAACGAGGATAATGTTTGCTCGCCTTGAGAACTACAGAGGAAGGACGGTGTTCCCCTGAGGATCAGCCTTGTTATGAGCACAAGTGAGGCTTCCCTGGAAATGTGGTACCATTTCAAGGGGAGACTCCAGGGAGAAGGCTGCCAGCAGCCTTTTCATCTTCCCCGCAGCCCGACTCATGAATAAACATGGGAGAGGGAGCTGGATGAAGAGCATCTTCCCGGGCAGCAGCAGCAGCAGCAGCAGCAGCAGCAGCAGCTATAAATGCCTCCTCTCTTTCAGGGATATCCAGGCTTTTCGCAGGTGTCTCCCTGCAGGGAGGCAGAGCAGCCCGTGGCACCCACGTGCTCAAGCAGCTCCCCCCGATTTTAGGTCACAGGAGCAGCAAATCGGGATTTGCTCTGCTCCCTCTTGGCTCCAGGCATCAGCCTGCTTCTGATCTGCCTTCCAGAGGGGCTGGAGTCTGTTTGAATCCCGCTGTTATCCACAGTTTTAATGTGTACCTCCCCTCCCACATTTGTGTGAACCAGCACAGGGCTATCATGTGCAATAGTCTTAAAAATCTTGGCAGGTTAACTTTGAAGTAGTCCCTGCTAGCAATTACCAGGCTTTTATCTGTAGCTGTCAGGGCCCTGTAAAAAGTGGCTGTTACTCCCATTTTATAGAAGAAACAGATGTTCTAGGGACGTCTGAATAGATTTAATGCAGAAATTGCATGCCTAAAAGGTGTTCTAGAAAATCCTATCATTATCACATGACTGATTTTATTCAGTGCACCCAGGAATTCAGCAGATCTGCTGGCTGTGCTTTGCTTCTCTGCTTGTTTATTTTAAAGCAATAGTCCTGGTTTGAAGTTTTCATTTTGCTCCCCTTCTGGGGCAGAGATGGAGCTGGAACAAGTCTACCAGAATTTTATTCTTGAGGCAAACTTTTAGGTAGGGGTTTTATTCAAAACTTCTTGAGATTTAATTTGGTTTTGTGATCAAGAGACACAGAAGCCACATTTGTGAAATCCAATTAGGCTCCAGCCCTGGCAGGGACACATGACATCAGGCACGTACGTCCATCCGAGTCCCTTCCTTCCCTGCTTTTAAAGCCCTCAGCCTCCATGGCACAGCTGTGCTTCTTATCTCAGGTATTTGGGATTACTGCAAACTCAATTTGCCCTCTTGGGAGCTGGCAGAGCTGCCACCCTCCCCTTGGAAAGGTGGCAGTGACAGGGAAAAGGCAGCTGAGAACTGCTGTGCTCCAGGGGAGTGATGAGGGCTGGGTAGGGCAGGAGGAGAGGCAGGGATGAATTACACCCTCCTGCTGCAGCTGGAGCCTGTCAGTGCCTTTACAGAGCACCCTGGCTTTTTGGATTGAGGACTTTCCACTGCAATAAGCTAAAAGTTGTCAGAGGAAGGAAGAGCTCACCTGGTGAGGATCCCTCCTTAGGATCCCCCTCCTGCATGCTGTGGATTCAGGGAGCTGATGATGCATCCAACACTGTGCCTCTGTCCTCATTCCCAGCCCCAGGGCCCTTGGCTTGCCTTTCCCTGCTGGATATAGCAAAGAGAGGAACTTGATAGTTCTTACCTGGAGAGCCACAATTTCCCTCAGCCACGTCAGAAACCAAATTGTTAATTCCCCCTGTGCTGCCTCTGCTCCAGGTGAGTGTCCCTGGCCCACGAGAGCCCTCTGGTAGCACCCACTAGTGCTGTAGAAAACTTCAGTCACAATGGCTAGAGAGTTTCTTATAAATGGAATCTATATTTTTTTATGATTGTGGTGAAGTTACCGAGGCCTTTTAATCCATTTTCTTGCAGGTCAGTTAGTTTGGGTATCCATAACATGAGGACAGACAATGATAACAAACCTGGACTGAGACGTCAGAGTTCTGTACCAAACAACCTCTGAGCTCAGCAGTGAAACACTTCTTTGTTATCCTCAACCAGCCAGAGGACTTTCCTGGTAGTGAACGTTTACTATTGATTTGATGCTTTGCTTTTATGCCACTCAGCGTGGGACTCTGAGTGGCTACTGGAACAGCAGAGCCTGGAGTCCTGTGCTACTTCAGCTTGTAAACCCAGAATGGGTTAAGCACAGCCATGGAGACTTGAGGCTCAAGGGGCTGGACTGCATTGCCAAAGATGAGCAGAGAAATGACTAAGAGGAGTTTTACACATTTACACATTTTCCTTTAATAACAAAGGGATTCCTTTTGGTTGCATCTTTCAACAGCCAGTGAACACTCTTGGGTCCTGTTTCCTGCTCCCCTGTATCTTTATTACTTACAACACTTTTGCATTTAATTTGGAGGAGTAATATGGTCTGAGAGTGCCAGGCAGGTTCTTGATGGGCTCCTCTGCTCCTGCTCACGCCACCAGTGATGGACAGTTGTCTTTGACGTGGGATGTGTAACCCCCCAGTGCCTAATTACAGTCTCTAATGTCGGGGTCCCCAGGGGCTCACACTGCAGATTAGAACGTGCAGCTCAGCCTGCTGGGGGGACTGAGAGCCCCACCATCCCTGGAGAGCTCCCTGCTCCTGGTTTTCTCAGGCCAGTGGGGCTGGAAAAGATTTGGGATGCATCGCCAGCCTTTGGAGTGAAAATGAAAACAGGAACCCCAGTGCTTTGCTTTCCTAAGATCCTTTCTCTTTCCCATATCAGTGCTGTTATATTTCTATTTTAGGCCACAAACATAATTTTATTTCTTTTTCCATTTCAGTCATGCTTTAATGAGTTCTCTTCACGTACAAGAGCAAGGATAGTTCTTGATGATAATAATTGGGCCATAGGGAAATACTGCCTGCTGAATAGCTGACAGGCAGGGGACTTGGGAAGAGATTAAGACATTTGTGATCAGTGTAGATTTGGGGGTCAGGGTGAAATCATAATTTATACAAAGCAGCAGAAAAAGTACTGATTTTTCATGGTTTGCTTTTAGCCAAGAAGCCAAACAATGAAACCAGCATTGCACACAGTGATTGTCTGGGGAAACTGGATTCTTCCTTGTAAATACAAGGGGTCATTGCAGCAACCTCCTCGTCTGGGCCCTCAGTGAACAATAAGGATCAAGCAGTTGCAGTTCAGTCTCTCTATTCATCAATACCCTTTGTAAGCTGAAGGAAGAACATGGTTCATGTGTGTTTTGGAAAAGATGCTGGACGTGATTCTGTGAGTCTTGAGCATCATTTGAACTACTCAACAGCTCACTGTCCTGGCTGTTGTGCTGAGAACAGCTGAGCTAAAAGATGTATGCAAGAAAATACCCTCAGACAGTGGTTAACCCTACATGTATTTAATCTCAGCTAATCCTGGAAGTTGTAAATGGAGATGCTGATCATATATGGCCTCATGGATTCAGGGACACAATCTGCAGGGAAAAACTAACCTCCCAAAATATACCTGGGAGCAGGAGGGATACAGATTTTTTTGTCTACTCTCTTTAAATGATCAGCTTTAACTAGTTTGGGTTTGACTCAGATACTGTACCATGGGGACAGAATCACATTGGTCAGCACTGATTGTTTATCACTGATCAAATAATATGATTTCAACTTCCCATTCGCATATTTGCAAACATGAATCTCTATTTGTAACAGATTTTGGCCCATGCCAATTTTTTCCCCAACTACATGACTTAATGATGAATGATACAAAACTCATTGCATCTTTGTGGAAAGTGAATTCAGTACTATTATCTTGTAATAAAATAACTTATCTTAAAAGAGTGTTGTGAAAATATCAACCTATTAAATCCAAGGCAACACTGTTTGGGGCGAAAAAAGTCTAGAATGAGCAATAAATAATGAAGCCACCAGCAATTATGAACAGAACTTGGATGGTACAACCTGTGAGCTGGCTGGTATTTTTAGTGTACCATGAAAACAATCCCCAGGGAAAGGCAAAGCTGGTTACAGAGGACAAAGGTGAGGCTTTAGCCACTGGTACTTGATTTTTGGTAGGCTATCACTGCAAGCACTAAGGGGAAAGATTTACTAAGGTATTTAGGTACCTAAACATGCCTAGCAGCATTTATAGCAGCATCTAAGCAGGTTAGGTGCCTAATTCCCATTAGCTTCACGAATGTGTTTAAGCTGCTAAACATCTTTGCCAGGCTGGCCCCAGTGCCTGGGCTGACAGGTGCCTGTTTGAACTGGTGGAACTGGGCTCGCTCCCAGCAGCTGAAGCTCAGGCTGATGCTCCTTGGAGCGGGTGGAATGGATGACACACAAGGACCAGAAGCACCGAACTGAACTGGACAAACTCAAATTTTTGCTGCTGACTTCAGGCAGAGCCACACAGAAGTCACTCAGGGCAGCATTTTCAAAAATTGCCCTGAATTTTGGTGCCTGGTTTGGAGTAAGGATTAATGCTGCTGCAGGAATATCTTGAGCCGAGTGTTAAGAACCTCATCGGTTCCCAGAAAAGTAAACATTTCACAGGCCAACTCAGAACAGCATTTCCTGAGCTCCTGGAGAGCCTTTCCCACTGCACAGCCTGGCCTGTTCCACAACCACAAGCATTTTTCTTAAAGGGCTTTCCTTGCCCTCCCTCAGTGCCACCAGGCACCTCCTGCGTGTCAGAGACAGACTTAAAGAGATGAACCAAAGCATTCCTGAACAGCGAGTTACAAGAGGCATTTGAATAGATGAAAACCATTACATGGGACAGATCTATTCCCCTATATAAAGCTGTAGTTTCATTATTTTACAGGATAAACAAGCACTTTAATATCTTTTCCACTTAGATTTTTTATTCAGGAATAAAAATGAAAAGTTGTTGTTTACAGTGCTGCATATGTTGACAACCGCTCTTTACAAATTCTGTTCAAGTTATCCTAGAACCATTTTCTCAATATACACATTTCAGCTTAATCAAAATAATCTCACAAAACTATTTCACAGAAAGGAAGAGACAAGGGGAGATCAAGAGAAATAACCTAGGAAACAGTGTGTGCCAGTGTACAAAAATAGATTAGAACATTTGGAGATGGTAGGTACGAAAATGTATTCTCAGCCACAGAGAACGTGAACTAGTGGATTATCTGGAGAGGTAAATGCTCACCAGAGCAGCTGGAGAGATGCAGAGATCTATTTCCAACATCTTTCATTTCTAGGCAAATTTATAGGAGGGAGGGGGAATCAGGCTGCAGTTTCTGGCACGTTCTCCCGCGTGGGTGGGACAGTGAGCAGAGCAGGCAGAGCCCCCCTCGTGCACAGCAGGTTGTGCCTCGCACGCTCCCGCCCGGGATCATTCCCAGCTCCCCAGGAAGGGCAGGCAGCGTGTGCAGAGCTGTCCTCCTCCAGCTGATCCCACAGAAGGACAGCTTGAAACTGCTCCCCATGAAATATCTGCTTATGCAGCCTTGCCTGATCCACAGCCCCCGTCCCCAAATAGCTTCTCCTCCTCGGAACACCCGGTGAGTTGTCACAAAGCCACAAGCCGAATAAATCAAGACTGCAAGAGGCAAGTGGAGATTCAAACCTCTCCTGAGCAGAACTGGAATCTACGTGCAGGCTGGATATCACAGAAGTATGAACAGAAAGTGCTGTCATAAAGCATCCAAATGACTACTATGGCTACGGCAAACACCACAGGGAACTCAGGACCTCACATGTCCCCTGTGGGTCGTGAGTGTGTGCCATTTGCAGAAAAGGGATCTAAATAAAAATGTTTCTGGAGTGTCCAAGCCTGAACCTGAAGCACAGGCTCTGTCCCTTCGGACTGTGCTCTCCGGGAGCACAAAGGAGGCCGTGAAGCTGCAGGAGCCACGGGGGCAAAAATGGCTAAAACGTTCCTGTGTTATTGCTATGAGAAGTTTTCTTAGAAATATAAGTTACTGTGGGTCTGCTGAGCAAGCTTTTCTTCCTAATCCACACCACCTGTGTAGATTCACAGATAATTTGGGTCTGACCTAGTTAAAAGTACAAAACAAATTTTTGCTATTTGCTTATTCAATATATCCTGACATGTACTTCCAGCAAAGCCTGCAAAAGCCTCTTTTGTGAGCTGCACACTGTTCCTCCAGGAAGAACATTTGGTGATGTGTCTACGGCTCTCAGGCCAAGTGCAGGAGATTCCCGCACTGCTATTCAAGAGACATGACTTGGATTTCAAAAAAAGGTGTATTATTTTGACTCAAAGGGATCAACAGCTCCAGTGTGCCTGACCTGGCACAACTCTGCAGTGCTGAGGACAGAGAGTGTGGTCGAGGCACCAGAACTGTGAGTCAGTCTGATCCTTATATATCCATTCCTCAGAAAACAAGGATTCTTAAATCCAGTGCCACACCTGCTGAATAGAGACCTCAAAGATGTGACTGCAGCCTGTGCCTTCCTCACACTGTCACAGTCCCCTTCTCCCTCTTGGACTGAAGGTCAGAGGTAGTTTTCCTTCCCATCCGTCAGTGCTTCTGCAGAGCTCAGGTCTGGCTTTCATTCATTAGTAACACCCACCATTACACACACACACACACACGAAGAGCCTCCAGAAAAACACAGCACAGAATCATACATTTGACAAAGCTGACATCAGACACTGTGCTGTCAATAATAAGAATTAAAATATCCCGTGCTATTGAGGTAAACCCAGACCCATTCATTAACTCACACCAGTACCCCCCATCATTTTCTTTACCCTCTTTAAATCATCACCAATGTGTACAAAATGATTTTGTTCTACTTAAAGACCAGCTCTGAGGAGGTGACTGATTTCTGCTGATTCTGGAGGTGGTTTCACAGGTTTCATTGTACTTGAAACTTCACAGCTTCCACTGAAGTATTTGATGTGTGTATGTATCAGTTTAGAAGAGCACAAAAGTGGAATAATTTTCATTCTTGCCTCGTATTGTTGAAAGAGTGTGGTGTCCTCTAACAAAACTTTCTTTTTCCTTGACAATATATCAAACCCTCATTTTTCTAAAGCTCAACAACTAATCTTAGTATTTGTTTTACAAGTCATCAGGACTCCAGTACTTGCAAAAAATTGCTGAATTTCTGTTAGCAAAACTTATTTGCAGATTTCTCCCATACAAATCAGACTTTTCAGTAAAGCCATCTGCATTATCTCAACAGCATTGGATCAAATCCCCCCATCTCACCCTGGATCTCTCAGTCCACCCTCAGCTGGAATCTACCACCAATGGTCCCATCTTAACTCTCATGTTGGTCAAAGCTGTGAAAATTTCACTTCAGGTGAGGGAAATGGTGTCAGTGGGGAAGCCATGAAAGGACTGCACTGGGCCCCAGGGTGAGACTGATCCCTGCACACCAGACTGGGATGGATTAAGGACTCCTGTGGTGCATCCTTTGTAGCCCCCCTCACTAAACCCACCTCAAAAATGGCAGAACCTCCTCCAGCTTCAGGGGGAGAAATGTCACCAGGTACTACTACATCACACTAGAAAGTAGGTAGATTAAAACCTGTGCATATTCTCACTAATGTCCTGGAACCAGACTATCTACTCCCTGTCAGCAGCCCCAAGTCCTCAGCATTTGGACCCGGGAAGGTCTCTCATTCCATCGTCATCCTCCTCGGAGCAAAGCAAGCTTAGAGCGCTTGTGACGGGATGGATCCAGGATGTTGTCTGTGTCACGTGGCTGAAAAGAAACAAGAAATGCTATTAGCAACCCAAAAGAGGCTTACTGACCTCCAAACAAGAAATACCAGAGGGAGTCTGGAATTGTAATGACCATTACGACACTTCCAAACACAGAATTGTCTTTTTTTTGTGAACTGTGAGGTTTTTACAAACAAAATGTGGAGTGTTCTGGGTGCCAGAACCTGGACTGAAGGTCCCATTTCCCAATACAGAGAGAATGCTTTTGTGTGAGACTCCTGATAGAGACTGGGGACATTTCCTGTTAATTATCTGAGCTGTAGACAATTAACCCAGCAATGATGTACAGCCCAGACAAAGGAGTCTTGTGAAACCCCAGCATGGAATTAACATGGCCAGCACACCAGTTACAGCCTGAGGCAGGGAGGGCAGGAGGATGTTGAGCAAATGTGGAATCACATCATGGAAATACCCTCAGCTCCTTAGAACATGAAGCCTGGAAGTGTCCAAGGCCAGGCTGGAAGGGGCTCTGAGCAACCTGGTCTAGTGGAAGGGGTCCCTGCCCATAGCAGGGGGTTGGAACTAGATGAGCTTTAAGGTCCCTTCCAACCCAAACCACTGTATGATTAATATTCCAGCATCATTAAGTCATTCCTCTTCTTTCAGAAAAAGGCTGGTGAATAAATCCCAACAATGATGTTTACACGTCCTCTAGACCAAACTCTGGAGGTGCCTCCACAACCTTTGCACTGTGCAATAAAAGAGCGTCCATGCTGATTTTTAAGGCTTAAACCCTACATTTGACATGCAGTTTAAGGTGCTTTGTGGTGTTTGGGAAGCTTCCCTATGAATGGCAAGAGCCCGAGCCAGGCTCAGTAAGGACAGATCCATGGGCTGGTTGGTGTTTGCGGGTGAGAACACTGCACACCTTGTGATTGGAGTGTGCATGTGAGCCATACTGTGTGTGGGCAACACGCTGCCTCTGCTCCCTTCTGGAATAATGTGTTCCTGGGAAAGGAAATAGCTTCTCTTCACTTCAAAAAAAAAAAAAAAATCCTGCTAATAAATTCACAGTTTTTGTAGTCAAGTCAGTGCAAAGATTAATTTTGTAATATAAGTTCACTGCATGAAGTAGCTGAAAAATATTGTATATAATATACACCACAGAGGATAAACAGCTCTTCTCACAATGTCTAATCTAAGTGTCCCTAAAGCCCATGTCTGTACTCACCTTTCAGGGGCACTGGTGTAATTAAATATGAAGTGCCATGATGCAAACACCTCTAGATTTAGTTTTTCAAGTGAAAACAGGCTTTGTCTTTCTGTCTTTAAAAACACTCTCTTAAACACCTGACTATGGAAAGGGATATGTCAAAGCAGGAATCTGAGTGGATGTTCCACTACACTGAGTTATTGGGGATCACTGTTCCTATTAACATGATGGTGCCATGATCTGATATTCACACCTCTCATCTGAGCTCAGACTCAGCTGGGTAGGATGAGGATGACACTGTTCTCCAAGAGGTAAATATGATGCTAATGCAAAGCAAAGCCCAAGCTGCCTGAATAAATTAACCTGTCTCTGAACAGATAATGTGTGAATTCAGCCACTACTTCAATTAAAGCAACACCTGAGTAAGGACCACACAGGAAAGACAAAATGTGGAATATAAAGGCCATATCCTCAGTTCTTATCCTTAAAAAAAAAATAAAAACAATCCAAAGCTCCAGCTGAACCAATTCAGAAAAAGGTGCATTACTGGCACTGTAGAGATGAGTTTCCCAGGAGTTAAAACAGAGGGATAAATGGAAAACGTGTTCCTCCAGAAGATGCACTGCAGCAGACACTGACCACTCTCAAGCACAGTAATTGTTCCATTCTAAGAAAGTGAATGTACCACTTTTCCTAGGAATGAGAACAACTTGCCAACAGTTCCAGTGTTTACCTTTAGAAAGCCAGATGACAGCCAACATGAAGAGAGTCCTTTTACACTGTTTTAGGAGAGACTTGTGAATAAAGTCTATCTAATCAAGAACATCATCCCTGCTATTCCACAACACAGGGAAATGTATATATTCATATTTATATTATGAATACATTTCAATTTGTAAATATACAAAGGGAAATATCTTTGCTGTATTTCTCTGCAATGTTTTCTACAATGTCAGGGATTGCCTTCTTGTTTCTAAATAAAAAGTAACAGTCAATAAGGCTTTATAATGAAGATAGCATGTTAAATTGAAGTCCCAGCATGTGACTTCATTTATCAGTGTAACAACACAGAACTCCTTCCAACACCTGCAGAATCATGGGAGCTGAATGAACTGGATTCCACCCATTCCAGCTCTGCCAGTGCAAGATTTATTGCCTCCAGTACTATTCTAAGTGTTTATATTGACTGCTTTTATCAAGCCATTTCTGAAAGATCCATTATGGAATTTAAATAAGAATAAAAATATGTTTAAATTTGGTTTTCTTCCCATTTGACTTCCCCATGTAGCATGCCCTGACCTGCCACGTGCCTGAATCCTCAGTTCCATTTTCTCCTGAGCAATCCTGTGAAATGGGAGAAACTGCACAGGAGTAGAAGAGTTACATGGAAAGGCATTCACAGGTCTTTGATACAACCAGCTAAAAAATTCCTTGGTGAGTGTTTATTCTTCAGAAGATTTTCCTCCTACACACGTCAGGGCCAGGAGGCAAATGACAGCATGTCTAACTTCCTGCTGCTGCTGCAAGAACCTCACTTTGCTCTCACACAAATTAAAGGCAAAAAATTCTCCAGATCTTTAACAGTGCAGAATTGTGGCATTGGAATCAGGATTAAAATTCTCTCTATTCAATGGTATAACACTGCTTCATCCCTGGTAAGAAAGAAGAGAACCAGTTTCCATCCATTTCCAAAATACCCAGGGCCAAATTCTGCCCTAACGTCAGTCTGCTGCTTCTGATTTGAACTCAGTTCCTTTCCACTTGCACTAGACTTTATCCCATGAACGATTCTCCTAGGATAGTTTTAAACCCTTTGCCAAAATCCCTACTAGGAAAAGAGCTCTTATAAATAAACATTAAGTCCAGATACCATGTCTCACATTGTAGACAGACACGCACAATACGCACAGATTATTTAGGTAGAGAATAAATGTCTAAACCCCACTGCTATTTATTTTTAGCTCTCCAAAAGTGCTGTGGCTAAAGAGCTTTGACATAATCAGTCTGAAGAGATAATCCCAGATTTACTGGTTTGCAGAACATTCTTGTATTAGAAATACATCCTCTCTGATTTGTGTGTTAGGGCCAGCAATAAAAAGTGAGAGGGAGTCCAAATTTACCTCCAGGTTCTGCATAATTGATGCAACTGGTTTGAATGGTAAAGGAATATTTGGAGAGCCAGCATCACAAATTTCAAGTGTACAACGTTTTCCATTTGTGAACCTTCCTTTCAAAAGTCTCATTTAACATTTTCAGAGCAATTAACAACATTTAAAGATTTTTAGGTTTTCAAACAAATCATTGCTATCGGAGGGCAGCCAAATTTATTGTTAGGAAACAGAAACATTTGATCTGGAAATATGTCAGTAGATTAGTCTGTCGTTTTAACATTAACAAACTGCAGGACAAATTTTAGAGCTTGGGAAAACAAAACATGAGAACAGAGGGATGTTTTGGCAAAGGAATAGTAGTGGATTATTTCAAATGCCATTATAATTACCCTCCTTATGGCTCTGCCTTCTTCGCATGGAAAATTATTTCTTTTAAACCTCAGATGATCTTTTAAGAAAAGAATAACTCAAAGAAAAATTCAGAGAGAAACTAAGGGAAAAAACATCGGCACCTTTGTTAGATTTTGAGCATTACCAAGACATGCTTTTCACCTCTAATTGTGTTCTCCAGCCAGGGCCAAACTCGGGAGCCCAAGAGGGAATTGTGAAGTCTTGCAGACCACTCCAGTGCTGCAGGTCCCAGTGCAGGATGCTGAGCTACAAAGCAGCCATGCAGAAATCTTGTAAGTTGGGGTTTTCTCCCCATTTTGACATGGGATGACATTTATAATGCCTGGCTCAATGTTTCAAGAGCACCAGGGTTCCTGAGCTTTACAGGGAGCAATCTTGTGCAAGACTTATTTGTTTGAGATCCATTCAGGAGAGGAGATGCAGCTTTAAACAACTAGTCAAACTCTCCTAATGAACAGGAACCATTTTGGGCCAAATAGGATTTAGTTGTACCTGAACTTCCAAAGCTGAATTCTGGTCTCAGGTGAGCCCTGATTTTCTCTCCAAACTGAGCACTGTGGAAGATGTGAGTGAAAGCAGAACTCTGCTCATAGGAAATACAAGCCCCAGTGTAGCTGTTTTCCTCCTAAATGAGCACAGCCCATAAACTAAATCCAGGTAATCCACAGTGGTAATTTTGCTAAACTTTTAATCTTTCTTCCCTTACTTTTTGATTCCCCAAACTCCACTAGCCCTTTGAAGTGCAATAATGCTGAGCTGAAGAGTTGTTCCTGATCTGTTCACAACTGCAAACCTTGCAAAGCCCTTGTGCTGCTGAACAGCCTGAGACACGGGCACTGCACACTCTGAAAGCTTTTTCACCCGTTGGTGCTTTGTTATTGAAATAATCATTAAAAAATGCAGCAAGGAAAAGAATAACTCCAACAAAGCCCTGCGAGATGTAGATGCAGTGGGTTGGAAGGGGCCGTGCTCTCTGCTACCCAGAAATATATTGCATACTGTGCTTTTGTAGTTTGTTGACTTACACGCATATCCCAGTGGGAAGGTTTGAAGTTCCTGAGAAAGGAGTATGTGCCATCTGCTAGAGGAGTGGGAATATGGAGACTGCACATCCTCATTACCCGCTGGTATGCAGGGCCCCGGGCACTGGTGGTTTGGAGGCTAATGAGGGCCAGAACAACAGGAAAATAAAGAACAATGCCCCTGAATGAAGATCCTGAAACATAATCCTTCATCTAGAGGTTCTGCCATCCTCCCTCCTTGCTCTTGCACAGCGTCTGTGTTGCTCTTTGCTTTGAATTACTGCCTTTGTCTTTTGTTTCCAGGCCTTTCCGTTCCTGTTCCCTTTGTGTTCAAGACAGCCCTTTGCTTTGCAAGGATCCTTTTTCTCTTTCAAATCCAGCTCTCACACCTCAGAGAAGGTGTCTAAGCTCAGAGGTCCAGCTCTTTCATCTCTATTTTACTCGTGCTTCTCTCACTTGCTAAAGCAAATCTCTTGGGCCACAATCAGTGTTCCTTGGGCACCTTCGTAAATGTTGCATAATTAGAAAATACAGCATCAAACAGATCCTGCACAAAAATGGAGCAGTCCCAGCTTGCACCAGCAGGTGACAATGGAACATCTGTGGGAGTGCCAGGGAGCTGCTGCTCCTGAAGGCAGACCATGGGATCGTGGCGATAGCAGACCTTTAGCTGTAGAGGAGCCCCTTCACAGGACTGTGGAGTTCAGATAAACACAGTGAGATTTTGTAGGCAGGATGGCCAAAACGCTGGATGTGTGATGATTCTCTAGCCCTCAGATCTCCACCTGACATTGCCTCTAAATTGCTCCATAATTAAACTGAATATAACGTGGAGTTCCTGGTGCTGCACCCCACACGTTCTATGAGTGCACTCCTCGTTTCATTTAGGATTGCATGATTTTTGGGAGCAGAACTGTTTCTCAGCTTTCAAGAGCCAGTGCTTTTAACACTTTGCTGTTGCCCCTTTTGAATTTAAACTTGGTATGAGTTGTTTCTTCAGTGCCATGAAAGCTCTCGGAGCCAACACACACCTGCAGAGCCAGTCAAGGATGGTGCCTGTCACGTTTGGTGTCCCCTTTGGAAATGGCAGTGGTTGGAAAGCAGATGTTAAATGTTGTAAGGGGATACCAAGTCAAGCAATGGAAAACTCTTGCTATTTTGAAAAGCAAATGCTGGGAAGGATCTGCAAGGAATAACTTATTCTGAGCTAAAGCATTTTACAAAATAAGACAAGTGAGTGACATTGATGCAAGTACAATCTATCAATCAACCCCGAGGGCATTCAGGGACAGCAGCTTCCAGACACAAATCCTAGAGGCAGCTCAGGAAGAGTTTTTGCATTGTATTTATCAAAATCGTATTATTTTAACTGAAACATTCATTTTTTTTTCTTTCCCCTTTTTTGTTAAAATTGGTTTCGGCCTGTACCCTCTTTCAAGACATTTCAAAAGGAACATCCAACATCTAAGAGTATCCAAGGAGCTGCTGGGCAGGTCCTGGAAGATGGCAGTGACCTTAATTTTATTGGCTGTAATAAGATCAAGAGCACTTGTCACCCCATGGAGCTGTGTCCTAAGGCAACATAAATGTTTCTTGTATTTCCCTCACGGATCACAGATTTTGCTTGAGTATTAATTAAAGATTGAGGGATATAAAGTGAAACCCCAGAAGACAGTCTTGCTATTTATTCCTTGATTAAACCGATTAAACCCTCGTCTAAAAAGAAAAATCTATGAGCCATTTCAGAAGGCAGTAATCTCTAGGAAGAAGATTTATCAAGCCAAATAGCATGCTGCATCATTAACAGTTGTCAACAACAAACAAATGGCCCAAACGAAAATAAAATCATTAATAGCAGTAGGATCTGAGCCAAGGCTGAATCAGCCCTGAGGTCTGAGTGACAGGATAGGCAGTGTTTGAAAGCACTACCTGGAATCTGTCTCCCCCTGTTTAGCCAAGTGCTGTCTCTCTAGAAGTGCTGGTTTAATAAGTGCAGTTACCCAGAGCTCTTTGTCTCCAAGGGAACTTATAAAAAATCTGGTGCCATTTATTTGCAAACGCATCAGAGCGCACTCAAGGTTTATGTTTAAACTACATGTGTACTAAAGTGACACGAAGCTGGATTGATGGTTTTGGCCCATGCACCTTGCTGTGCTTTGATCTCCCTCTGATGGCTCTCCCAAATTCCAGGGAATAAAATCATTTCAGCTTCTTGTATTTTCTCACAGAAGAAATTTTAACAGCTGCCTTCTATGGCAGGCCAGAACCTGGACAGAGTGTGCAGGATCTGTGGAAGCTGAAAGAATGTTTCTCCATTTTGGTTCTTGATATTAAAAAACAAACAACCTCTCAGGAAAAAAGATTGCCCAACCGAAAGCAGCTTAAGGTCTTAACATTCTTGTATTACAAGCTCATGTTATCATAAAATCCAATGCCAAGTTTCCTAGTTTTACATCTGAGATTATTTTCCTTATAGTCATGCAAAATTATTTCAGTGAAAATCAGTGAAACTGAATTCCAAAAATCCAAAAGAAACATGTCAGGACTTCCTAAATTCATGTCATACCTGAAGGTGTGTGAACTGACATTGAGCTGACAGGTGCACACAGCTTTGGATGCTTATACATTAAAAAGTAGTAATAGCAGTTAATGCTGAGCCAGTTCTATTTAAATATTTGCCACTTCTGGTGCCTGTACAACTATTCTTTCTCTATTTTGAGTTAGAAGGGCTTGGGAGTGACAGGTAAATGGAAACATTTTCAAAAACAACCTCTTTTTGGTGACATGTAAAACAGGAAGGGTCCAATTTTAAGAGAAGCAAAGTAACTGCAGCTTTCTTTGAGCTCACTGGAACCAGCACTCCATGCCTCAAAATACCCATCTCTGCCCACAAAACATCAAAGTTAAGATGGGGACACCTCCAGTGATGATTTTGATAACTGCTAATTTTGGTGCAACTAACTTGCCTACCACTCTCCAGGGAGCTGGCACTGGATTCCCTCCCGGGGGATTTCAATTGCTCTTGAAATCAGTATGGCAGACCATGGTTTTTCTCAGTTTGCTGCTCTGAAGTGACTGAAACTCGAGTGCAGCATACAGAAGTTTACTCCTAGATCAGATCTGCTACGATCTGAACTTTGTTGGAGTTGATTTCTTCTCGGAAAGGCGGCTGCAACCCTTGCTTAGATAGCCAGGGTATTGTAAAACACCAGTACAGACTGGGATGAAAAGCAAAGGCACAGCTGAGCACACCTCAGCGAGCTGGGGTTTGGGCCCTTCCTTTACAAAGGAGTTGAGCTGTGCTGAGTACATTTATCAAAGGACCAACTTTGTTTCTTCAGTTTACCATTCAGTAAGTAAAATCAGCTGTGATTTATTTTCCTTTTAGGACGATACCTTTAACTCCAGTGCTATAAAACATCAATGTTTGTACTACAGAAGTTCTTCATCTATCACACATGCTTTGCTATTCTTAGTTCAGCTGTAAAATCATAAACAGTTTCAATGAATGCCCAGTTTTCAGTAAAATGAATGGTGGCTCTTTCCCAAGCAAGACCAAACAAAATAGAATATTATAAAATATTGAGTATAGAATATGCGGTGTCACCTTTCCAAGTAGAAACCTGATTTGTTAGGCATGATTTCAAAATCCACTAGAACACATCATGTGGGGATTTTATTAACCTGTATTTTATAAGTATTGACTTTAGGCTTCTACCTAATAAGGACCAAATTTTTCACCTTCCAATGAAGGCACTGCCTTCTTTGTCACGCTGAAGCACAAAAAGCCTCCCTGGGAAACTTCTGATTTTTAGATAAACTGCTGAAAGACAACCCTAACTCAAACATTACTGTTTCCCCTTTGTTATGAGATAGAAAACATCACGGGCCCTGATCCATCTGAGGGAAAAGATCCAAAAAGTTTCAAATATTTGGTAACTTCTACTTGCCTTTCATGAAAATTTAAGATAAATGTTCTTGAGGGAAATAGCAGTCAATGTGGAATTTTGGAATGTAGTCCCATTAAAATGCTAGAAAAACAGTGTTTACAGGGGCAAAATTCACAGCTGGTCCTTACAAACCATATACATATGCAAGGAGTGGGTGGGAGTAGGAGGGAGAATAGCAAGGCCCTACCTAATTTTAGGTGCCAGCCTCATGATACAGAGCTGCCATATGTTAAAGGTGAACACAGTGGGAGGGTGGGAGAGATTAACTAGAATGGGTTTTCTGGGGAAAAGTCAGTGTCCCAGCTAGGGGGTTTTATGCTGTTCCTGTGTGATTCTAAACTAGCAGGATGTAACCATAAATTAGCATATATGGCACCTCACTGGGAGGGCAGTTCTGCATTGACTGTTTCTCCTGCTTGAAAATCAAACCCAGAAGTTTCTAATTCACAAAATCTGTTCAGTGATAGAATGAATACACACTGCTTGCACTGCTGGACTTTAATGCCAGAGCATAAAACAAAAGCGGGATTTTGTTCTAATATTGGTTACAATCCTTTGTGTTTCTGGGATTTACGGATAAAATGTCTATTTCTAGATTTTCTATTAGAAAATCAGTAATTAAATTTCTTACAACACAACAGTGTTAATCATCTAATAAGTAAATTAATTAATGAACTTTTTAACCTTATTATGTGGGGTTTCTTCCCTACACTGGTCCTCCAAGCTCAAGAAAAACAGTGGAAAAATTGGACAGGATCCAGTGGGGGGCCACCAAGATGATGAGAGGATTGGAGAACTTGCCACATGAAGAAATATTAAAGGAATTGGGTTTATTCTGCCCCCTCTTCTCACAAAGATGTACAGCACAGAGAAGAAGCAACGGGCACAAGCTGCTTCAGGGGAAGTTCTGTCTAGATTAACAAAATATTCTTCACTGTGAGAACAACCAAACTTTGGAACAGGGTACCCAGGTAGGTGATGGAATCTCCCTCACTGGAAATATCCAAGACTTGGTTTGGAGGGCTCTGGGTGACTTCCTCTTCAACAGATGGTTAAATGAGACGACTTTTCCAATCTAGACTTCTCTATGATTTTATTCTATTACTTTGGAATGCCAATGGACTGCTGAAAACCCCATCAGGGTACATTCAATTGTCACCTTGAGCAAAGGAGGTCAGAATCTCAACTCCTCTCAATCAGACGGGCTGATAGAAACACTGGCAGAAACTCCAGATGTAAACTGGGGATGGAACAGGCACCAGTGCTGTGTTTCCATCACACACTGATTGATGGGGCACAAATCTGGTGCTATGTATGAGTGACTGCCTGTACTGCTACATGCAAAATACAACAGTGCTTGCCCTCTCTGTTTCTTTAAACTACACCAGGTTATCTTAAAACATATCTGAGGCCAAATTCAACCTCTTTTGTCCAGCAGGAGGAACCTTATATTCTCAGTGAGGCTGATCCCTACCTACGGGTGTAATATTTGTCCTTCTGAGAACTGTTAATTTATGTTATATTAGTAAGACACTTGAGCTTGCTTTTTGCCAATGCACACTGAGCTGCAGCTCATTACAGTTTACATTACATTTTGCTATTCCAGGGTAAACCTGGCCTTAATGCCTAGCACAGACTCATCAGTTTTAGCAGTCCAAGAGGTAGTTTTCCAAAAGGTAGTTTTCTCACACTTGCAGCACTGGATTGAAAATGATTTGCTAAATAAAGGGGTGATTTCAAAAAATGTCATAAGGTGAGGATTCATGGGCGAGATAGAGCTTTCCCTGGTAGGCACAGGGAGCTGTTCAGCCCCATGTAAATGTTTTATTCATGTCAGTTATTCACATAAGTGGGTTTCACTTTAGTGTGTAACACAAGCCAGCTGGTTTGCTTCTTTTAAACTCTGATTTCTCATGCACTTCATATTGCTACACCCCTTCAGAGATATTTATGGAAATTTCACAGCAAGCTGTCTCAAGCGTATGTGCTATTAAGATTCCATTCTGGGGTGTTTACTGCATTAGATTTATAATGTATAGATTTATGGACTCAGCTACTTGATGGCACAATAAAGCATGTTGGAACCGAAGGCAACTGCTAATTAAAATATTATTTGATTGTCCTTAGCAGAGTATAGAACTGCTGTGGATTTAAACAAAGCCCTTGCAGCTTCCAAAGAGCCTCACAGCCCAACTGCATGGTAAAAAAACTGGCAATTCACATCTAAGAGCAGTTCAATTGTGGCACCACCTTGGGAATGTTTTCCTATTTGCACACATGGGACTGGGCGAGTGTTGAAATACTCCTAAGCCCCTCATGGCTTTGGCTGGGCTAAAAATGAATGAAAGGATTCTAAAATAGAATAAAAGGATTGACATTCACAGCCAAAGAGAACAAGAAGGTTACAGCATTAGTACCAGGGTTGTGAGGTATCAACTATTCTGATAATCCCCATTTAAACAATTAGATTAAATCCTGCTGGGAAGGATCAGCTGATAAGATGCCCCTCAAGCTAAGTTCCTCCTAGAAAAGGATATTTTCGATGTTGGTTTTCACCTTGAAATCTCCACCATTCAATGGTAGAAACAAGGCACTCATGCAAGCCCTGCCCCTTGCTCCAAACAGGGAACTTTCTCAGATGACTTTGTACACATTACACAGTGTAGTAAGAGGGATGAATTGCCAAGCATGCAAACAGCCTGGTTTACACTCTGCAAAGGCATTTGGAAACAGCAATGAAAGCAAAACAAGGAAATAGTTAAAAATAATACTAATTGCCATGATGTCTTATTGAAATGCTCAGTTCATTCCATTCCATTCTAATGAAGTGCATTAGGAGCTCTGGACACCACTTGTGGTGATTCCACTCAGAAAAGTGGTCATAAAGGGTGATTTCATACCCTTCTCTGCAATTCAAATGGGTAAATTTGCCTTGCCTGCCACGCAAAGACCGACAGCCATGGGAAACCTGGGGCACTCTCACCTGCAATGCTGGGAGCACAGTAAGAGAGGGCAGAAAAATTCAGGAGTCACTAACGATCAGCTTTGCAAAAATTCCTGAAAGACCTTTCTCCTGTGAGCTCCTGAATTCAAACCTGTCGTTTCAGCAAGTGGGGATAACATGCAAAACATCTGATGCTTTCTGCAAATTAGGCTTCCACCACCTAGAGGAGGTGAGATTCTGCTTGTCACATCTGCAACGGTTCAGCATCCAAGTGCAGAGCTCGGGAAGAAATGTCTGCATGTATTCAGCAAATCCAGCTTTCTGCTGAGTCATCCACATACCTACTTGTGTGAGAAGCACAGCAACAAACCCAAAATAAAGCAGACGAGGGGGGATGATTCAAGAAAGTGACACTTCTTCTATTCTGAATCTAAATTTCATTTGCTATTATTGATAGATAACACTATCTCCAAGCTCAGTTTCCAGTCACACAGGTATAAACCCAGAGTATTACCCAGAAAAGAATCCAACACCCACTTTAACTTCCCAACTGGCCTATCATGGCCCCCTGTATGAACAGACAGAGCCCAAGGGAACAGTGCTCTATTTTAATAGTTGCTCTTGTATTTATTTCCATTGCTATGAAATTGGCTTTTAATTCACTTTCATTTCCCGAGCTATTTTTCTACAATTTTTTTTTGCTATAAATCTCATGTAGTAACCTACATCTGTCTGAAAATAAAAGCCATCCTTTGATTAGCGCTGGAATGCAGGATCATATACAGTGTGTTTGGAAACCTCTGCAGAAAAACCCATGTCTGCTTTAATAGATCTTGCCCGAGGCAGCCCGGGGTGAGGCAAGGACAGCAGAGCAGTGCGCTCGAAAAAAAGGGAAAAAAAGTCCCTGCTTCTCTTGGCTACTTAATGCATCAAGTTCAGTGTTATTTATGTGACTTTTATAGGAGTTTGGGAGAAAAGTAAATTATTTGATGTCTTCTTTTTTAGGAGACTGCAGAGATCCACCTGCAAAACTGTATCTTTCTGGCACCTATAAGAATTAAACTATATGCAAATTACAGCAGCTAGAATAACTTGCTATTAATTAGATTCATGGTATATATGGAATGGAGATGAATTGTATTTTTCACCAACTGCTTCAATCCTTTAGAGGAATAATAATAATAAACTATTCTATAAATTAATTTTCACTATATTCTGGAAAAAACAACAGCATACAGTACAATGTACAATAACCTGTTCCATTAATTCCAGGCTTAAAAATGTGTTTAGTTTGATGTGCTTTTATTATTTCAGCTCTGACCCGTTTTCCCCAGAAATACTCACTTGATAAAATACTTGATTCCATCAGCTGTATAAGCCTCTTCCCATCCATAGGGCAGACCTAAGAAGAGATAAAGAAATAAGATGTCTCTCTAAGCTCAAGTGACACACGGAAGAGTTTTGAGATAGTGCAAGTTAGAATGCTGCAATTTCAAGCCATGTCATAAAAAGATAAATTCCTCCTATATTTGTAATGATATAAATAATATAAACAATACAATTTCACAAACACTTGCTGTGCTACAAAGCTATAAACCATTTGAGGATGCTTTTATCATTAGAATGATGAGTAATACTTGTAGTAGGGAACTATACTCTAGCCCTTTAAAAATTAAGTTTTCCTAGCAAATCTTTACCTTTTTAATTACTATTTGTTCAAACCCAACATTCCGTAGGGTTTCAAAAGTGCTGGAGAAAGAAGCATCAGTCAATGTGTAAAAATGCTCCTGCTTTTGTGATATTGTACTGTGAAGTATATAAAGGAAAGTGCAAGGTCCTGAAAACCCGCTTTTTTGGAGACTAGAAATATATATCAAATTTAAATACGCAGGAAAAATTGCTCTGGAAGAGTTCTGCTTGAAAGTCATCTCAAAATGTTAGTGTCTTAGGAGTTAAACTATTTTTGTTCAAGTCCCAGTGTATCTCAAAGACCAGCTCATTAGAACCATCTGTGAGCCTGCTTTAGCTCTGAAACTTTTATTTGGAAAATGAGCTGGACTGCACGCACCATATGAGCTTTGAAAGCTGCTTCCTACCAAGGGCTGCCCTCGGTGCACACACATATATATTTTAACATTTCTTTCAGAAGGCTCGCTCGCTTCCGTTGTCACACCTTTGTCTCTAGTGGGGTCCTTCTTGCTTAAAAATCTGGAAAGGGATAACTTCAGTTCTGCAACAGAAAGAGCTACTGAGTAAGGACTTGGCAAAGAGGAGCCATCTGAGGAGGGATTGTACCTGTAGGCACCAAGTGAAGAGCACCAGGTAACCAGAGCTCCAGAATTCAGGAAGGGAACTCGAGGTTTGGTAACTGTAGAACAGCACCATGATTATTCAGTGCAGCTTGAAAAAGCCCCTTGGATCACTTTTTTTCCCTCTCACTTTTACCCTGTTAGTCACTTGTCTCAGGCTTCTTCCCATTTTCAGTTTAGAACAGATCTATACAATCTGTTCCTCAAAACATGCCACCTACCACCTTTCAGAGGGAATAATCCACAGCTTCTTCCCTTTAAACACAAGGTGCCTGCTGTGGAGCAGTTTTCAGGCTCTCACTCCATTGTGAAGGAAGGAAGAAAAAGGTGTTTCAAGTTATAAATATGCTAGACATGATCACTAGTTCTTCCTTCCTCTCCCATGAAAGATGGGACCTTTATTCAACATGGATATTTTCTAATGATTTAAATGGCAATAGGATTCATCCCTCAGTTGCTTCCATCTGCCCTGGCCTTTCTTCGTTCCTGCCTCCAGTGTGCACCTCCAAAAGAAATGACAATGGTTTTGCTCAATTGTGAATAAAAGCTCAGCATCTGCTCGGTGCTCACATGGATCCCCCACAACACCTGTTTCATTCATTCATCGGTGATAATTACACTTTTTTCACTAGTGATTTGATTAAAATTGTCTTTTTTTTTTTCTTTTAAATGAAGAAGGGCACGTAGGTAGCAATGGTAACTGATGTTCTGTATTCTTCCCTTAAGAACTGAAGACTATGCTTTTCAAAAACACTGAATACATTTGTCACCTAGAAATGAAACTCTGGAGATAACTCCACAGCTTTATTTGCCTTTATGACTTTGTATGTATTAGATTGTATATCCTATCTGTTCTTTTCAGGCTTCAAAGTTCCCCTCTATCTGTAGGTTTTTTAATGCTTTTCCGCATTTTTACTCTCTCTCCACTAGTTTTTCACTGCTGTTCCCTTTACTCCCTTCCTTCCCTTTCAGATTTGTACTTCTATTTCTTGTATTTCCCATGGTAGCCAGGAGGCTCTCATGTTTTGCATCCTATTTCCCCAGACATCATCTCCACTTCCTTCAAGCTCCCTGTCTCCATGAATCATTCATAAGTTGATCTACTTCCTCGTGCTCTATTTTTTCACACCCTCCAGGGTCAAATTTGTTGTCTGTCCCAGGACTTGCTTTGAAAGACTGCTAAGCTCTCACCTGGAGTCAATGGGAGGTAAAGGAGCTGAAGGAGTCAAAATACCTTCTGAAAGATACAGGATTTAGCCTACATAAACTCCAGCAATCTCAGATTTCCTGCATATTTATAATTTCTTGTGTGAACTGCTACAGTCTTTGATGAATCTTCATAAATAATAAATCTTGGCTGCAGTTGTCTGCATAGACCATCTTAAAAGATTACAGATTTAAAGTATTTAAAAACTAGTTCTTTTCAGCAGAAAATACAGGGCTTCTTGCTATTCAAATATTTGTGACTATTTACCTTCTGAAAGGTAAAGCTGCAAAAGGAAGAACAGTCTCCTGAGAGAGTGCACCTTAGCCAAAGCACATTGTAGCCTACCAGCACTTTGTTCCGAGGGTACACATTCAATGAGGGTTAGTGCAAAAGAAAACGTCTATAATTCTATGTGAAGAAAGACCAAGAAGAAACCAGTTGCTGTTGTTTGGTCCCAGAGAGCCAGGCAGGATCCCTGGTGACTCCCTGCCTCCTTCCCTGCGAGATGCCTGCTGGAATAACCACTGCTGCGAAGTCAACATTCTATAAAGCTCAAAGGAAATGAAGCCCTGGGGCAAAGAGAGCCCTCCTGATCCTTGCTAAGTGAGGAGCTCATCGATCTTTATCCCTTCCTTGGGTTAGCAGGACAGCCAAAGAGCACCAGCACTGACACTGCCGGGTTGCAGCGAGGAAGATGAGCACCAGCCCAAATTCCAAACCTGTGTGACGTGACACACATGGAAGCCTTTGCCTCCTGCTCCCCAGACAGGATGTGTGTGCTCTCCCTCAAAAACAGCTGCACACAGCGTGACCAAGGCATGTCCCTCAAGGGAAAAGGGGGAAGAACAGAGACTAGGAAAAAGCCTCACTTTCTGGGGTTATCCATTATCAAACCTAGACACTGTGCAGCAATGCACTTGGGGGGGGGGGGGCGGTTTGCCCCTCAGTTAGTTAAAAATTATTACAGCAAAAGATCTGGGGAGACAGCAGATGAAGCCAGTAAAGCAGATACCAAAGCAGAATACTCGGTTGAGTCAAAACTGCAGTTATTTCCCTAACATGGAAATACTGCAGTCCAAATACGTCCTATTTCATTTATTTTCTAATAAAATTACTCAAAGGAAATGAGAGATTTAGAGACCATAGTAAGAATTGTTCAAAAAAATGCACTGTGCACTGGGATTGTATCTGGATTTGGCCTATTTAGATGCTTCAAGATAAGTATGTCCTTAAGTGCTTTATTTTGGCCTTGAGGCCAGACTTTAAATCAATCCCTCCTTCCACTGCAAGCAGGCACCAGACATCACTGGTGAATCTGGAAGGAGTGCTTAGGAACAGCTGCCTACCAGAGGTGCAAACCTCACCCTAAACACTCTGTTGTGAAGCACAGACTAATTTCCAGCATTGTACACAGCTCTGTTATCCACCATTAAAAGGATGTCTGGCTACAATTCCTTTCCTCTTTGGGGTAAACAGCCTCGTGGCTGTATCTGGAATTAATATCAAGTATCAAGCTTAAGGGATGTAGTATCTATCTGGAATTCAAAAGCCACATTGTACAAATATTCCGTTTCACAATGAACCATTCTTTGACCAACAACAGAAATAAGGATGTCTTTTTTAACATATCCTTTTACCTAGCTTGACTTTTCCAGTTGTACATATCTTTTTTTACATACAAGACTATGGGTTAGCTCACACCCTTTATTTATCTGCTTATAATTTATTTATATGGTATATTAGATTCTCAAAAACGGTGAAGTTTCTTTAAGAAACAAGAATTACCTGCTGAAAGGATTTCTGACATACAAGATTTGCTACAGGACACGAAAACCAGTTTTCTCTGTCACTTGACAAACACAGGTTTGAATTCTGATCTCTTTTTAACAGCCACCCATTTCAGCTCTTACCAACACTTGAACTTACTCATGTGGCCTCAATAATCAAGCAAAAGTTGTTAGTTAAGATCCCCAGTGCCTCTGGCTCTTCTCTTTTGAGCTATTTAGGCAAAGCAAAGAGGATGGAAAGCTAAAGGTCTGACTTGCTGGTTCTAAGTTATCTGCTCTTGGCCTCCTGAGTGCTGCTGGAACATGAGAATATCCCAGGTATGAGACTAGAGGTACCATATGATGTGAGGCCAGCAGAGGAACCTCGGTGTGACTTCCATAACGTGACACAGCTAAAGCAAAACTTAGTGGAGCAATATCCATGCTTGTTTGTCGAGTGTGCTCAGTGGGGTGATGGCATAAAATGGCCTCTTATTTTTTGAGGCTACCCAAAACGTAAACTGTATTTTACTGCTTATTTGTGAATTCAATATGAACAATCAGATTCAGAAAAACAGCTTTCAGAAGTGAGTATGCACTTCTGGCATTTGCTTGTGTGTCACTTTAGACCATTTCAAGTGCTCTTCCCAAAACCAAATGTGTTTCCTTTCATGAATAATACTCTGCTAAGGGGACATTCCATTCCTTTCTTTCACATATCAAATTCCATTTTAAAGAAATTGCTTTTTTCTTTTGTTGTTGGTAATTTAATAAAACAAAGATGGAGTCAGTAGTCTTCAAGTGGAGACATCTGGGAAATGCTAGCAACTGAAATTTATGTTAATTTAGAGTATAGTTGGCAGATTGGCTTGTCTCCCTTCAGTCCTGTTCCTAGAATCCATGCTTCAGGAAAAATATTTGTCTTACTTTGGGTATTCAGGGCGTGGTGAAAGATGAGGTTGTGTGTTCCCATTGCTTATAAATCATAATATATTGACCCATCTATGGTGGCAAACTCATTAATCTCTTAATATAACAATTACAAATCAAGTTACAATTTAGAATGAGTTTGCTTCTCATGCTGAAGGATTGTATGATCAACTTTTAAATCTTTTTGGTAGTTTTGAAATTACTAACTGTTATAAATGTCTTCTGTTCTAATACTGGTCTGTGAAGAGCTTGGTACAGTTAATTAGAAACAGTTTGGGTACAACAACAATTGAAATATATGAACAATGGCCAGTCAACTGACTGATTTAAGGAAATAAGGGTGACCTCAAACAGTACATGTGATCAGACATTAGTACAGACATTTTCCTCTCCTGCTCAACAAGGGAAATCCACATTTAGAACAAACTCTGCCCAGTGTGTGCACTGAAGTTCTTCAGAAATGAGTGAGAGCTGCACTCAGCAATGAGGTTGCTGCTATATGTCTTAAGGAAAGATAACTCCCCTTAAAATTGTAGCTTTTCAGAACCTCAGTATTGGAAACGCAACAAGAAAAACCCACGCTACGTATTTTTCAAATCAAGACTAATTTTCTGCAGCACTGGAGGTTCCAAGCAATCCAGACAGTTCTTAAGATGAGAAGCAAACAGAGGAACCGATGCTCATTTTCACCCGTGCAGGAGGTCAGTAGTGAAAGCACAAAATAAGCACAACTCACTTAACGAGGGCAATAAAACACTGCCTTCTCCCAGCTGATGGCAACAAACGTGTCCAGCCCAACCCACAGAGATGGCAGAAGTCCTGGAGCTTGCAGTGCATACTCTACAATAACACTGCTATAAAAAATACCAACTTTTCAAGGGAATGGAGAGAGCACAGCAAATTATGTACTTCACCAGACAGAAGGTGTTGGGTAAGTCCTCCTTGTGCAGATCCATGGCATTACCTCCCATCACAGGTGGGAATCTGAGCACCTCCACCAGCTGCTGGTGGGGAACTGGGAATGCCTTGTAGCACACAAAAAGCTGGAGAAAGACTGCATCCCTTGAAATGGTGACATGAAAGGAATTCAAAGTTCTGCTAATGATTATTTTTTTATATAATGCTATCACTTTTCAGGGAAAAAAGTAATTAATTAGCAGCTTGCATGGAAAAAAAGGAAGCTTATTTCAATATGCTTCTAATACAATCAATATGTATCTCACTGGGCTTCCAATGCCTTTCCACAGCCCACACATTTGATAGTCACATGTTCAACAACTGGGTCTGAGGAGCCCAAGATACCATGAAGGAATATTATTGTTATTTCAGTCATGAGTGCAATAGATTTATTTAGTCACTAGGTCAGGAGAGTGTAAGCCCTCAAAGGCGAGGGGCAGTGAAAGCAGGGAGGAGATTCAGATCAGCTCACCCTGACCAAACACTGGGGTTTGCATAATCTACTGGCTCTTATTATTTGCTTGTAAAAATGCCTGTAACACACTGATTATCTGACAATTATTTTGGTATTTTTCACCTGCACTCCTTCTTTCTAAAATCCTACTGCCTGTCCAATGAAAATACAAAGGATTGCAGTGACAGCTCCCCCAGTTTATTTTGTTTGTTGTGGTTAAGAATCTGTGGCTAACGTGGAGGTGAGCCAGGAAAACCAGAAAACTGCAGAATGCAGAAACCGACCCCTTTCACAGAGAAGGCTGCAAAGTAAAAACATCACGCCAGTGCTCCTTATCCTCCAGTGGCTCCCATCTGCTTTAGTTTGCCAACCCAAAGATGTTTTGTTTGATTTTAGTGTTAAAGGCTGCAGTAACAGAGTCCTAATTAGTGACACAGCAAGAGAAATACAGCACTTGAGGATCACGGGTGCTCACCTGGTAAGGTCTTAAAAATGGTAAAAGCAACTTCTCCTATTACATTTTTTTCAGTCTTGTCCAGCTTCTATGAAAATATTCCTTTCTATGGATTTGTTGCAGGCTCTTTTTTTACAGTCTCCCACTCCTGACTGTTAACATGACACTGTCTGTTTGGGATTAGTCAAGAACACATTGCTTCCATTGCTGACCAAATACACTGCAAGTTACAAAGTAATTTTTGATAAATATTTTCATAACTTAGATTGAAATTCACCTTGTTTATACCTATGAATCTCCAACTGCTGAAGAGAAGACAGAAAACACATTATTAATTCTCAAATTAGTCCCTCACTGGGGAATTCTACACCAATGCCATTAGGCTAAAAGAACAGTTAAATTCACAGAAGTAAGTACTCTCTGGAGAACATCCTTGTTCTCAGGTGGTACAATCCACCTGCAGCTGATTACAAAGAATCTGGAATAACACATCCTTGTTCCAGAAGCACAAGGCTCTGCACACAGGGCTTTCACCACCAGTTGTAGGTAATTAGGAATAACTCACTGCATGACCCAGCTCTAAACTATTTCTTTTTTCCTCAGTTTCCCTCCTGTCTTGCTCCCCTGATTCCTCTGTTCCGGAATTCATCCATCTCCTCCCTTCCTTACTGGATCAGCTTCTCTTGTCACCATCCATTGTGCTATCCACCCACTTCCATCACTGTCAGCTCACATTGCTCACTGACGCATGTGATCGTTAAATATAAGTTTAATTAGAAAGCATTCATTGGTAACAAATTAAAATGGCTGTCCAAAATTAGAACCGAGCAGAAATTGTCTGAGATTTAAAAAGCAATAGTATTACATGATAGGCCTTTCTTGCTAAGTAATAGCTTACTTTTTTGCACTGATGATGAAATTAAAACTGCTCAGGGGGCTGGCATGAACCACCTACAATTGAGAGACAGAACTACTCTCTGCTGAGCTCATTTCACAGTAAGTACAGACCAAAGTAATACTTTTTCCTTTTGAAGAAAGAATTGTAAAAATACATCCACTCAAGATATCCTTTTAGCCTGGTACCAAAAAGCCTGTAGTTCCACATACGTAAAAGAAAGATTTTATTTACAGGAAGACACGACTTCAAAGCCAGCATATTTTAAAAATAATGTTAAAAGTTCTTAAAAACTAGGAGAGACACATTTCATTTTTTGTTATAAATCTGAAGGGGGAAAAAAATGCACAGTGTGCCTCAGTTTAGCACACTAAACAGGTAAAATTGTATTATTAAACACAATGCCCATAGCAATCACTAATGCAAGGGAAAAATCCCCACCCAGCTCCCAGATAATGATCCATATGCCTCATGCCATGAGGTAACAGATCCAGTGTGAGCCATACCCACATTTTCTACCTCCTTTAGATCTCCTTCATAAGCACCAAGCAATTATGTTTTCCTCTTGCAAATTCTCCTTTAAATACACTTTTAAAAAGCTTCCTCTCTCATTCTTGGCAATCAACTTTCTCTGTACTTCTTTCCATTTAAATTATCACACTTGTGCACCATATATGTCTGAGGAACTCTGCTGGCCCTCAGCTTCTCACTCCTACCTACTGAGGAGAAGTGAAAAAATGTGACAAGTGCAGGAGCTGACAGCAAATCCTCCCAGCCCTCTGAGACGAGATGAGCCCTGATAGCTCCAGCACACATTGATTCCCAACAAAGGTCTGCTCAGCCCCCCTCCCCTTGACAGCTTGAATCCAGATCTCCCAGGATGCTCATAGCTGTGAAGCCAAAGAAAATTAACCCAGCATTAACTGCCAAAAGCACACACACACACTCCTTTGGTCCAGCTCCACACTGTAAGGTTGTTTCACTTTATTCTGTGACCTGAAATAATGACACAGGTGCTCCCTGAGTGGGGTGTGGACACACAGACCCACAGTGAGACACCGGGGTACCCATCTCTCCCCATAACCAGCTGACTAAACGTGAACTGTACTTGCAAGTCAAAAAAGAGGGATGTCAGCCTTGAGATCTCAGGGTTCAATTCCCATCTCACCACCTGCTGGTTCTGGTTTCAGACACTGCTCTGGGACTGGGACCAATTCCTGTCTCACCTGTGACTTGTGAATAATTTGCATCTCCATGCTACAGAATTTCAAAGTTTCTCTCCTCCTCCCTTGTGTCAAAAAACAAGGATTAATATACCAAAAATTCTAAGCATTATGTCAACAGAAACGAATAAAAAGACAATTTAGGAAGTATTTACCATCCAGTAAAATTGTTGATTCTGGAGACTTTTGACTTCAGTCTCCTTAGTTACCAAGAGCAAGCACAACTTGCATGGGAAGGGGCACAAAGCCAATTAATTTTTTCATAGAGGGGTCACACTATGAACTAAACAAGTCTGTGGACTTTTAAAGGTTTGCTTTTTAATGAAGTCTTCCCTCAGAGATGCTGGAAATTACCCTAATGAGACTGTACTAATCTTGTTAGGTCATCTGCATTTCAAGATATAATAATATCACTTGTTTTTCATTATTAAAATGTTTTGATTTGAAAGTCAGGACAGACAGTGCCTATTCCAAAGCTGACTCATCTTTTCTCATTAAAGGTAAGTGAATGGAGAGAGAATAATTTGCTTTTCTAGCAGCAACAACAGAGTTCTGAAATCTAGGTCACCTTAAAGAACTGTCTTAAAATACAAGCTTTAGACACTGAATTGTGGTTTTCCTTGCTGTGAAGCATGGGGAATAACATGCATATTCAGTTACCAATAAATCAGCATGCAACTCGTTCATAATTGATACTCTAAATATATTTTCTGATTTGATCAGGCTGTGAAATTATTCCATCCTTATTAGTGTCATCTTTTATGTGGCTTTTCTGCTTGCACGTAATTACTGTAATGTTCTGATTCTCGGACATCAAATTAGACAAGCAGGGTCTAATTCCCGGGTCTGTAACAACATCTACAAGTAAGACCAGTTAGGTGAAAACAATGCCATTCCTCACTCACATTCAACAAAACGTGGGCTTAGTCCAAGGAAGGGGAATTCAGGGATAATTCAGGATTTAAAACCCCTTGGCAAACGGACATTTCTTTGAAATATCATTGAAAAATAGGATTAGAATTTTGTAAGAGCCTGACTAACTGGATCAAATGTTTGAAATAAATAGGGTGCAACTGAATAAAGAGAAGAGCAAATTGTTGTATCTGAGGTGTGGATAATCAGCTGCACAGAAGGAAGTGGGTATACACCCAGCTGCCTTTGGTCCCAGCCTACGGGAAAGCCCAAACTTCAGCCAAACCAGTAACATGAAGCTACTGGGAAAAGGGAACACCATTTGGGAACTGGTGTGCTGTGTTTTACAGCAAACAAACTTATTCCATTTTGGTCTCCCACAGGAAGGTCCCAACTATAGAATTCAATACAACTTGGATGAACTGGAGAGAAGTCTGAGAAGTACCAGGGTGAGGAAATGGCCAGGAGACATGTGAGGTAAGGAAAATTCAGCCAACTGGTATCATTTATTTGAGGGAACAGAAAACGGAGTGGAGACACTACATGGTCTTCAACTACGTTAAATATGATTCCTTGGTGGCAAAGTACTCTGAGTGCTACTTTTATGGAATTCACATTACACGCAGACATTTCTTCTGCTTCCCATTTGCAAGGCATTTTTATGTCTTGTGTTGACAGAAGGAATACATTTTAATTATATTATGTACCAAAAATCTCTTCTCATCTCCTTCTAAGCATTTCTTGTAAACCCAAGCCAATCCTGGCCACAGAAACATGGTTTAGAGTATGTTTTTTAGGTTTGTCAGACAGCACCTGAATTCACACCCCAATAATAATAATAATAATAATTAAACCAAACCAAACAACAAAACCACAGCCAAATGTGAAACTTCAAGAGGGTTTTTTTTTTGCCTTTCTAATAAACTATTCAACCTTGACTTGGCTTCACTGGGGTAACTTACTTCCATAACACTACAGGCACTGCTTTTAAGTACAGGCATGCACTTAAATATTACTGTTTCAGCAGAGGTGATGCTACAGCTCAGCATTCTCACTTTTTTTTTTTTTGAGTCAGGGATCACTACTCAACCTCAAAAACTCTCATAGATTATCATAATAAATCTTGTAATTGAAAAGAATGTAAAAGTGTCCAGGTTCCGCAGACAAAGTTGTAAATCAGTCATTAAAGTTCTGCGGTTCAGTGGCTGATGACAGAATTCAGCTTGGAAACCACAGCTATAATTCTAAATTACTTTGAAATACCTGGATAGTCATGCATTAAAAAATTAATGTGGATCAAGCACAGAGCACTGAGACATTGCATCAAACATATAAGACAGAATTGCAATTAAAAAAAGCAAGAAACCAAGAGCAGTAAACCACTGTCAGCTATTTGGCTGTCTCTGCTCTCCAGTCTGTGCTTCCCGGTTAGTCATTCCCTTTCCTAATGAAGATTTCCAAGAGGATGAGACAGTGGAAAGGTGCCACCCAACACTGTTCCACAGGCCAGGCACCATTTTGGCTCAGTGAAAAGGCACTGCACAAACAGAACACACAGTGAAGATAAAAAAACCCCTTTGGTTTCTGGTTTAAGTCACTAAAACCCGGACAGTTACCTAAGAATGCAGAGGAGTTTTATCTACAGATTATTGTAATAGTAGATTACAATCCAGGAAGAAAAAAATAGCTGCTTTTAGGATTTCCTATTGACATGACAGTTAGAAAAAAAATATCAATATTAAATTCAGAAGACTCCTGTTAAATACATTTGGTTTGGGTTTTTTTGTTTGTTTGTTTGTTTTTTTCTTTAATGTCAACTCAGATAAGACTCAACAGCAAAAAATTCACTGAATAACTTAATATTATTGCTTTTGACAAAAATGAAATTACCTTCCCATTAAGTATTTTTGTTTTGAGGGAAAAAACTTCAACCTTCAGGGACTTGCAAAAACTGTGAAATTTTTCTTTGGATAAAGCACTTGATAAATACTCTTTTGGGAAGACTCACCTCTTTTGTTGTTGTTGATCAAAGTTTCAAAGGAATAATACATTTTAATTTCACCAAAATTAATATTTTCTAATGGAAGCACTGTCTCAGCAAATGTTTAATTGACAAACACAAGCTTTTCATCTTTAAAGCATGCAGCACTGATTTTAATTCTTTTGCTAGCAAAAACTATTAAAAAGGGAGCTGTACAGCTGCGTTCAGGATATATACTGTATAATTTAATAGGTCTCTTCTATTTCTGATTTCAGTAATTCACTGAAATATTTATGGCCTTGCCAGAACAATGAATACACAGAGTTATGTCTTTAGTTATCATTATGCTGCTCCTTCCCAAGCAGCTCTTCCTGTAAGGAAGAAAAGGTACAGTTCTATTTTATTAGCTGAAAGAATGTCAAAGGTATTCCTTCCCAATGCAGATTCATCCCCACAAATTGGATCTTGCAGGAAATAATTTTCTCTGTCTAATACTAAAAATACAAGAAGACACAGCAACATGAGTTTCAGCAAACATGAGCAATCAGCCAGAACTCCTGGGGTCAACACAAGCCTCGTATTTTGATATTCAGCCTCTGCAAATGCATCTTTAATATCACTAACCCAGTCACTGAAGTCAACTCGAGCAGGGCATGCCTGTCCATGCTACAGTTACATCTGGATTTTGATGTAGAGGCAAAAAGCAAAAAGGGGAGGGGGAACAGCCCATAGTTACATGTCAACTTAATAGAAACTCTCCTGATTAACTCCAGCCAATTATCCATACAAGGTTACAGCTCTCCTCTCCGTAAGATACAAGGGTCAAAAACAAAATAGCAGGAATGCAAATGACATTAATTCTGTTGTAATACATACCAGGCCTGCAACAAATAAGTAAAAGAAATGTGAATACTTAATATTGGCTCTTCTTAAAAGAGCAAAATTATTATTTGTGAAGCTTTGGTACTCTGCCTTATTACTTAGCTCCAGCCACGCTGCCAAAAGAATGGGAAGGGGCAACTAACACCTTCCTGCCTATAGAATGGTTTTGGCAACTGAACATAACACAGTTGAAAACACTCAAAACTGAAGAAATTGGTAAGATTCCATATTTCAACTTTTAATGCCTGAGATGTAAGACTTTGTGGCCAGAAATCAAAAGCAACTTAACTCCCAAGAGACTGAGCACCAGCAGTTTCCACTGCCTTCTTTTTACCTAGTCAGCATCCAAGGAAAATGAAGACAAAAACTGGACAACTGCCTGTGTAGGATCCTTGACATCAAATGCATGGTGACTATTGTCCTTGGCAAGATGAGTATGAGTACAGTAAGTAGGATTTTTGCAATCTATATTAATTTGGAGACCATTTGAAGTGAAATTCAGCATGAATGCCATGTGTCAGATCCCAGGCTGATGACAGATTCAAGGAACAGGGTGGGATAAAACAATCCAGGAGGCACTGCTTGAGTTCCTGCCGAGTGGAGAAGCAGGCTCCATAGCACCTCATGGATACAGATGGCTGGGATTCTATCAACAGGAGCAAGATCGTATTTTTGGATGGAAGTTTCAGAGGCAGAGTGAGGAAATTGGCAGCCAAAATACTTGAAAGCTGTGCTATACCAGTGCCCATTTCAAACTGCTGATTGCCTGCTATTTTATGGGGAGATAAGTATGTTCCAGGGTTAATCAGATTTTGGCCATTACCAGCACCGAGTGTATTTCTTTTCTAATTTTGTAACAGACAAGAGGAAAATGCTTTCCTCTATTCTTTTTAGCCTGATTTGCACCATATGGTCTATTAAGTGCAGGCAGCAACTACTTTTAAATGCTGCAGTTCTTTCACTGAGGCATTATCACCATTTGTATGATGAAAGTAATTTTATGTCTTCAGGAGATCCTTGCATTCTGCAAAGCAGAATGGCCTCTCAAGGCTTAGTTTCTAAAAATACCTTCCAGTCTTTAAAGAAGATGAAGAATGAATCTTTCAAGGGATGAGTTTGATTATTCTGTTTATTACTTTGTTATTTGCATTTCGGGGTCTTGAGGATCCTGAAGTAGTAAGCACTGGAAAATGAGCTGTTGTTTTCTTTCAAAGCCCTCACTTGAAGAACGGCCAAACTGCCTTCACAGAGCTGTCATTCAGCCTGCGGAGCTGAAAACTGATCTGCAGCACTATCACAAGGCAATATGTACTCGAAGATTTTCAGGAATACACTGAACTTCTTCAAGCTTCTTCCCTCAGGCAAAATGTCATGTAATCAGAAGAAGGGGACAGTATGTGTGGCTAATTCATAAATATGTCATTTTGACCTGGTTGTCAAGGATGATCTTTAACAAAGGAATCAGTTTTCCTTTGGAAGAACACTCCACAACCTTGCCTTGGCACCCAGACTTAGTTCCACATTTATTGTAAATGAATCAAAGAGGTATTTTGGTTGGGGCTCCTTTACTTCATACTGTAAAAAATGAAGCAAATAATGAAAGAGAAGTTCTATTTAGAAGGTAAAACACAACAGTTGCCCAGCTAGACATTCTCACCCAGCTCAAAAATATTAACTCCAATTCTCTAAGAATTCAATAACAAATTATTATGCTGTGGAGATTTTTCTGGGAAAAGGAAAACCTTCGGTGTGCAGTGTTATGTCTATTATACTTTTGTCTTTGATATGTGGTATTTATGAAACGCTACATACACAAGAGCCCTCCTTTCATGACAGCCCATCTGCAGGAAAACTTGAGATCACATGGGAGACATGGAGTGAGAAGCTGGCACAGAGGATGGCAGACAGAATGCTATTCAATAGTTACTTTGCCTTAACCTTTTTTTTTTTTTTTTGAGGGAAAGAGAGAAAGCAAGCGAGGTTTAAAGCTTTAATCTCATACACAGGCTCATCAGAGCCCAAATCTATCTGTAATACTCTCCAAATCAGAATGAACTCAGAAAGATGACGTTCAATCTTTAAATCCTTCTCTACAGCCCTATTTTTAATTCTCAGGTTCATAAAATGGATCCCTGCTGTGGCTCCAGAGCTTTCCAACATGTATTTTACCTACCATGTTTGACACAACCACATGTTAGAATTCAGCTGCATTTAGAATGAAGAGTTTTCTTTGCACAATTTCCTGTGTAGTGTGATAAAACCAACTCAGTGTGACAGAAAAACCTCTGTGTCACTGGTGGGAAATCAATTATCTCCTCTCCTGGTCACTGTTACTTTTTTCACTTCCACCAGTAACTCTAATTCTAACATTTTGGGCACATCTGCACAAGTTTTATCTTCTTATTTTGCCTTTTTTGCCATAGAGTGATGTTGAATTAAACATTTTCCATATCTTGAAACATTTTCTCAACAAACATACTTATTCAGTCTCTTTCTAAATTCTGAAACTATGTAAGATACTCAAATCTTTGATACAATAATTATTGACCACAATTAACCACCCTTCCCAGACCTCCTGCAATGTACCAGGCCATTTGTGTTTCCGTTTTGTAAATCAATCCATTTAAGCTGGATCAGAACTGACATGTCAACTATAGACAAATATAAACAAAACACACAATCATTTGGATGGTCTGAACCAGGAATCCTACAATAAGCCACAGTTGTTTCTTAGTTTTCCAACTGATGCTGTTTATTACAGTAACTCTCTTGAACTATCCTCATCTTTACTAAGGGGAACAGCTTCCTGTCAATGACCTGAGGATATACATGGATATCTCCAAAGGGAACTGCTGGCTACATCCACTCCCTACAGCAACAACATCTTAATGAAGACACTTTGATATGTGTTAATGCAAATCCAGCAGAGTAACATGTTGTAAATATTCCAGTATGAAAAAAAGAGCATTAAAGTAACGAAATTCTGCTAGTTTTACATGATTATGGTAATCTTCATGTTCCTCATTTTAGCATTAATTTTCTGCTTTAAGTTTTTCAGGAAGAAATGTACTCTGGAATAACTTTATATTCTAATTCTGGCTTGATTAAGATGCATATTGAACTGACATTGAACCTGCACTGTCCTCCGGTGCTATGAATGATTTATTCTGCCAGTTCCCATCCAAATTAGAATAAAATTATCCATCTTCTTGGCTAATGAACTGATACCAGATTTCAAAGCACACAAAGATGCACACACTCACTCACAATCTACTTCCAAAATGGCACGGACTGACTTGGCAAGGTCTCTGGCTTCTGCTGCAAGAGCTGTGGTGGCAGCAGGTCCCATCCTTCCCAGCCGGGCAAGAAGTGCCTTAGTGGACAGTGTTGCTCTCCTGTCACTAAGAGAACAAAGAACAGTAAGGGTTTCTTTGTAAGATCATAAAGGAAACTGCTACTTTTAATAAAGTAAACCTGTGTTTCTAGATTGGTTTTGGTCGCAGTGTATGAACAAAACCCACTCATAATGAGTCTGCCTCAGCAGCAGGTCTGTCAGTACAATAAAGGCTCCGTCACCTTGGCTTTGTGTTTGATACTTAATCCATTTACTAAAATAAACTCCATGAACTTTATAAAACAGACAGCATCACTGTTGTGCAGTGGCAGTGGGAACTGCTTTTCATTGATTATCTGCAATATCATAGTTGGTCTGAGCCTGTGGGGTTTTTTTGAAATAATGTTCCAGCTCACTTCACTTAAATACATTTGATTTTCTTGAGAGTTGCTGAAAAAGATAGCAGGACTGAGACCAAACAACTTTATTGTTACAAAAATATTAATGGAACACTATCTGGGGTATACAGGTACAATCACACCAATATTCTGAAGGACCAAAGTCTGCTGAAATATTTTTGAATATTAACAAGATCAATTTCTTTCACAAGAAAAGTAATAAAATGTAAATGGATATACATGTTATCAATTTATTTTTATGCTACTGAGTTCATCATGATGTAAAATCACTTAAGCAAATCTAAACCCAAAAAAATTAAAAAATTATAACCCACTGTTAAGGTTTGCTGCATTTTAACTAATCCTTAGTACATTATAATTACTTTATGGAAACATCCAGACAACCATAGCTATGTAATTACTCACTGTTTTAATTTAATTCAGAGGTTTTTAATGAAGCTGTATCCTGAAAGCCTAATTCATAATTCATGCCATTCCCTCTCTTCCAATAAAATGACATTCAGAACTATATAGCAAAAATAAAGGAAAAAATAGCTACAAGACAGTTTTTGGAGACTTGGGAACAATAGAAGGGGGTTCAACATTAACATTGCCATTTAATTACCTTAAAACTGTTGAGGAAGTAGAGTTATCTGAAAGCATTTCATGCACAACCTGTTGGCCATAGTTAAGAAGTTAACAGTTTATAGATGGACACAGTCAAAAAGTTAATACCTTAAAATTTAATGTAATTTAACTCTACTGTAGGGAATTTGATTTGCAGTTAAAGAGTCTAGTTTCTCACAGCCAGAAGTGTGAAAGTAAAAGCCAAAATGCTATAACTCCTTTAAATGAAGTAAATGTAACAACATCACTTTTTCTGTTGTTCCATAAAATTCCAAAGTATTAACAAATATCAGTTTTTCTGCCTTTTTCTTCTGAGGAATTCACAGAAATTGATACAGTTTGTGAAAAAAACCCCGTATACAATCACTTCCATTTGTTTAGTAAATCAAAACATTAAGATCAAGTAAATTCCTGGATGGATCTGTTCACTTACACACTATCTGTATTTCCAGCAATGAAAAGATCCCTGCAAACTCTAGTCAGTTTGCTATGATTATTCCTTTGAAACATCAACACAAGACTTTTCCAAATAAAACACTGCCAGAAATGAAAGGCAGTTACCTCCACAAATTGTAGCAATTTTTCAGCAGCCACCTCAAAGGTCTTCCTGGCCGATTCTGATTTCCGCAGCTGGCAGTCAAGCACTGTAACTCTCTTTCTCAAGTCTTGAAGGTTATCCTGGGGAAGGCATTGTAAGGCTTTTATTCTAATAATTTTCCACCCATGGCTCACAGAGATACGTGGTGTGAACTGAAAGGGATGCTTGAAATGTTTTACACGCTCTTTCCTACATTCCTGGAAAACACGTCACTGCTCCCGTGGCAGGAATGCCTGACCTGCTGACAAAACAGCTTCAAACTGCAACAGATTTTGGCAAATTATATAAAGGTAAATGAAAATTGGAAGATAGCAATAGTGACAGGGCTGAAAATTAAGGGAGTTTAACTGGTTTTTGAATGGATCAAAAATCCAACCCGATGGTGACAGCATCTGTCAGCAGGGTGGCACAAACAGCCAGTATGTGAACAAACTCAGCCCTGCCATTTACAGCCACATATCCTTTGGACAACCCAGCAATTATGGCACATCTTGGGGGAAAGCACCCCCTGGCATTTCTCTGCATGCACTTGTGTAACCTATTGATCAGGGTTACGCATCCCTCCCTACTTCAGTTATGGAGAACGTGAGCCCTGTCACACAAGTCCTCGAAGCTCAAGGTTTCAGGTCGAGCCCCTGTTTGTGTGAGAGGACCACGAGGAAAGTCTTCACGTGTACATGGGCATGTTTGTTTAGCTAAGCTGTCTGCTGAACAATATATCAAGACAATATATCTGCAGCTCAGAAACTATTCCATGCTTTAATGCTTGAGATGTGCCTTTTTGCCCTATGACCCACATGTGCTTGTAGCTCCTGTTTTTCCAGCCCCGAGATACCTGCATAAAGCAAGACTCGTACACTTCACATCACCCCCTTCCCTACACATCATTCCAGTTATTGAATAATACAAGGCAAACAGTGACCTACTTTAGAAAAGCAGATGAAAAGAAAATGAAAACAAGATACAGGACAACAGCAAGGAAACCATGGTAACTATGGCAGGCGACTGCTTTGCTTACTTTATTTTGGCCAGAATGATCGGCGAGCTGAGCCTTCAGCTCTCCAATTTCAGCTTCCAGCAGGCGAATCACTTCTTCATAGTCCATCTCCATTCCCCGAGCCTGCCTTTGTGCAGCCTCTGCGAGATGAATCCGGCTTCGCAGGGCTCTTGTCTCCTCTACAGCTGCCTTGGCTTCCTGTGGGTTATACAATTCCATTGAAAAGTTATAACTCTGCCTAACAAAGAAGAAGAGATTTAACTCAAAAGAACTGCAGTTGGCATCAGGGCTACCTGGTAGGGTTTACGGTTGGATGGTTCAATTGCTAATTTTTAAGTGTACGATGTGCGAATGAAACCCAAGTATTCACAGAGATATAATTTTCCTAATAAATTAAATAATAAAATCTATAATTACTGTAAATCTAATTGAATGAAAGGTTTTATAGAAATGTACCAGATGCTGTTAATCTGCCCCCTCACTTCCATACTAAAAAAGTACCTTCCTGAGATGTTACTTCCTTTTATTATTATTATTGCCTGAATTCACACTCCAGTCAGAGCTCACACATCATGCAGATGGACTCTTAATGCAAGTATTCTCAAAATCATTGGGGTGGTTTTTTAAAATTTATTCTTCTGCCTAGTTCCTGCTCCTATATCTTTATCCTGTATTATCAGAGTGTTAGATAAAAATTATATATAAATATGTATGGAAAACAGAAAATCAGAACCTGTTAGCTCTTAATTCAGCTAACAGAATCCCTAAATGTTGCAAAACCTCATTTCAAGAAAGATATTACTCCCTTCTTTTTACTGCTGAATATTAATTCAAGTTAACTTTGATTTGTAAATTTAGGAAGTCAGATTAAAGGTCTAGCCAACAGATGAGGTTACACTCTAGGCATAAAACAAATTGTTCATAAAAAATGTAGACACACAGGCTCAATGGCACCAAACCCAGTAAACCTTCTTTCCTCTTAGCTTTTAATTAATCTCTGGGAAAAATAACTTTCTATCAATTTTCTGAAGAATTAAAGTTACAAGCTTTAAATACACAAATTCACAGAGCTACACATTCATTGTACAAATTCCTCAGTTAAGGACACTTAGGTGACTATTCTATTCCTAGTCCACCTATTGTATCTTATTATTATAACTATATCCTGGTTGGGAATGGAACTAGAGGGAAAACAGGTGGGGTAGAGGAGAAGCACACTATTAATCCATACTAAGTAGGAAATAACCTTCTAGAAAGTAGGATTGAAATCACTGTTTCTGAAAACCTAACTGACCAAATCTCCTATTTTTGGGGAAGAAATGGCATGTAATATTTAACGGGTGTCATGAAAGGTCAGTTAAACTTACAAATGCAGATTTAATTCTTTCCTAACGTAGAAGGTTTTGTTCTGTGTAATCCATATCCTTCAAGTCATGTTTTCCTATACTTGGTCATAACGTTTCTTCTGTAAAATGATCTACCAAACCTCAGCTTCAAATGACTTTTGACCTGTACACTGAGTCTGAATGAACAATACACTTCAGGCCACAGGTCAATTAATCTCAATGACACATATTCAGGACATCATCTTCCTTATATTTGCAATGGGTTTGGAATATAATACCAATGTGAATCCCAGTCCCTTAGAAAATAAAGCAGTAGAAGGACTCACATGTGTAGAACAGCAACATCAGCACTAAATACAGGTGACATTTGTGTTGTATAATATAGAGGTTTCTGTTATGGAGCACAAGCAATGAGAGTTCCATTTAAATGACCTTTAAATTGACAGCAGGTAGAATAATTATTCTTTTCCTTTCAGAAGCCTAAAGCATAAGATGAGCCTAATATACACGAGGATCACCTCCACCTGGAAACACAGACTATTCCAAAGCTTCTTGCTCCATGCCTGTCTGTTCCTTGGTTTCAGAGCTGTCTGTTTGCAGCACTAAGAGCAGTGTGAGGGTCATTAACGAAAGCACACCAGAGCAATTCACCCCTCCTGCACGCTGCTCAGAGCAGTTCTTTTTCCTAGAAACAATTCAGAGAACACAGGGATTTCTAAGAAGTTATGAATCTACAGGAGTAGGGGTCAAAACTACTGCCTCTGTAGAGGGCTCTTTTTTGCCACTCTAAGAAACAATAGACTCAAACAGCAAGAAGAGCTGGGTCCTGCTGAGACAGAGCACAACTTGTGAGCCTTCAGGTATCCTTCAGAAACAGGCTGGAGGTGGGAAAAGAACTCTTGGAGACATAAGAAAAATGCTCTGATATTAAGTTTGACTAATATAAATGAACACAGAGGCCTTGACAAAGGGTGGCATCTTAAAAACCCACACACAGGAATTATTTAAATAAACTGACATCAGCAAAGTGAAGGGAAAATTGCTATAATGAAAAAGGAGGTCTTCGTTTTGAAATAAGACCTCCTTGAGATAAAGGTTTGATCTCATATAATCCAGAACTGCCTTTACTCCTCCATTGTTTTTTGCAGAAACCCAGTTGTTGAATATTAATTTTTCTGTAATAGCAGACTGAGTATGACCAGATTTCAACAGTGAAAGACCTAAAGGAATAATTAACAAACAATGGCTTCTTACATGACAATGGAACAATTACACACACTACAACTGAATTAGTAAAATTTTCTGACAAACCAGAGCTGTTTGCTGGAGCAGGGAGGCACAAAGGGAAGCGATACCATCAGGTTTCCCTGTTCTCCACTTACTGGAGGTGGCACTGTGGGGTCTCTTACCTGTGCAGGTAAGGGGCCCCCACCAGTGAAGAACAGATTCAGCAACATTTGTCCTTGTCCCATGCAAGTGCTTTATGAAAAAAGTGTCCAAGACCAGGCTGGATGGAGCTCTGAGCAAACTGGTCTCATGGAAGGTGTCCCTGCCCATGGCAGGGGGTGGAACGAGATGCTCTTTATGGTCCCTCCCAACCCACACCATTCTAAGACACAACAGAAACAGGACCCGCAGCTGCTAATATTGCATTTATAGAAATGCCTCTGGGACTGTTTTTCCTCATCTGGTATGAAGCCACTACAACCAATAAGAAACTGAAAGCTGGAGGAGAGAAACTGAATTCTTACAAAATTTCAAGGTACAGGTTTCTTCCTACATCAGGTTCTACTTCTGCCTTGGATCAATTTGAGTGGCTGGAGAAGGTTTTATCCAAGTAATGCTCCAGCCACCACAAACACTGGAACTGAAATATTCTTTTAAACTATGTGAAAATTGCAGTTACAATTTGATTATGTTTAGTCACTAATTTTACAAACATTGAATGCTGAAAAGCTAATGAAATAAAAATAAACCAAATTCCTCTTTCAGACAGGGTGAAATAAATTACATACTGTTTCCAAAATAGCAATAATTCAAAGCCCCTCTTTTCCCCTTAGAAAAATATAAATAGATAGCAAATCTCAGCCCTATGGACTACGAGCCCAGCAGTTTGGGATACCATGAACAGTCTCTTATCTTATCTTTGCAGCCTTTCACGTTTACTGTTCAGCTGAGGTGCTTCAGCTGCTCATGGAAAAAGCTGTAGTTCAGAAGAGATCATCCAGGTTGGTATGACCCAGGACACAGCCAAACAGCTCCAGGAGGACAGAAGACATCATTACAGATGCCACATTCACGCTGTTGACAAGACCTCAGGTGCTCAAAAGTGCCTTTCTGCGCTTTGTGCAAACTCCAGCTTACGTGTGATTTCAAGGAAGCCCCCAAAATAGTATTAGAAAATAATTACTACCTCATTTCAAATTTAGCAATATTTCTAATCCAAAGAGCTCATCCCTTCTGTCAGCTACTGATTCAAGCACTGTTTAATGAATTGCTACTAACAAAGCATGTTCATTAACCAGAATATTTGTACCTCTGTCTTAATTAAGCTGTAATCTCTGCAATTCACAATTAGTACACAACAGAAATACCACAACAGATACTCCAGTATATGACTGGTAGCCTATAAAACCTTGGTTTTGATGGGAAGTAGTGATTTAAAAAAACTGTTTAAATTACACTGAATTCAGAAGGCCTTAAGCACATACTTAAATTGGTTTTTTGTTTACTTTCGTTGTTTGTTACTTTTAATCAGGCCATTAGGGCTCAATAATGTACTCATTAACTCATTTCACTAACCAGCTCAAGCTGGAAGGCACCATAAGTTACATGGGAACTTGTCCTGTAAGCAGCCTATTTTTTAAACATTTTGTATCATGGTGAATCCCATTGTTAATCCTGGTCCTGAATGACAGAAATATATATAATAATATATATAAACCACTTGAAAATGCACCAAGTATAAAGAGAACTAGCATATCCATTAAAAGCCCACTAGTATCTCATAAGATACACCACGCAGTGCTACAGCTACATATAATTTATTATTTCTCTTCCATTTCACTGTATGAAACCTTTTCAACGCTCAGGAGAAGATCAGTATTTAACCTCGGGAGGTTTGCACGGCAAAGCTGAACTTCACCAACCCAGGACAGCACCTGAGACAAAAATAAAAGTGCGAGGACCTCGAGTGGTGGCAAAGGGGCACTGCTGGTGCTAAAACCCTCAAAGCAGCCCCGTCCAAGTCTGCCTTCCCAGCAAAGGCTGGTTTGTACTGGGCTTTGTACTTTGTAACAGCTTTAGTCTAGACTAATAGAGTGAACATCTGCTCTGGTCTGGAGCAACAGACTGAACACCCATTAGCGAATGGAAATTTGAATTGCATTGTTGGAACACACTTCCAGTTAAATTTTAGCCAGAAGATAATCCACTTTATTTCCCTGCTGTCCCTCAGTGTACAGAGTGCAACAACGTGACATTAATGGAAAAAGCTTTCAAGCAATCCCCTTATATTCAAGGAGTAAAGGGTGATAATGAAGGTGCTCAACAAATCTGTATAAGCAAAAATATAAAACTAATCTTGATATTGTAGTACCTGGAAAGATTTTTCAAGTGTATCTTGCATTTTTACATTTGACATCTGATGGAACAGTGGAACAGACAGTCCACACAGGTTTCTCATGGCTACTTGTAACAGGAGAGGAGAGAAGAAAGGCAGGCAGCTCATTAGAAGAAACGAGCTGACAGGATGCTCAGGAGAAACAGGGAATAGCAAAGATACTTGGTTTGGAATCCAGGCAATAAATGACAGGAGACTTGCATGTAATTGGAAATGTCCTTTAAGAGACACAACCAGGCTGAATTTCCTAAGAAACTCTGATTTCTTCTCTCATAATTACAGATATATTTGGAGACAGAAACAAGATACTCCTCACAAAATCCTTATCACCATTTTTCTTTCCTGGTAAATATCAGATAGCATTGCCAAGTGTGTCTGTTTTTTCATGCTTAAGAGTGGCTGCCATACAAAACAGTTAATGTTAGGACTGTAAATTAGGCACAATAATTGTTGCCTAAGAACAGCGAAATCATATCACCATCACTTATCACCGTCATTATCCATCTTCACTGATCCAGGTTGTCTTGGGGTTCCTGCCTCAATTCAGCAGCAGAGAAGGATTACTGCTCTAAAAACTGAAGGATCAGTATTCTCTACTTCTAATCAAAAGCTTTGCACTAACACAACAAAAAAATTGTGCTGAAACCAGTGTGAAAGTATAGTCTATATGAGCATCAGGAGAGAAACAAGTGCTCCCTTCTCCTTTGCACAAAAAAAAAGCAGGTAAAGAAATTAAAAAATAATAATTCTAATTTTAAGCAACTTCAACATACTTGCTTGACTGCTTGTAGCTGCTCTGTTAACTGCTTTTGTAAATTCACAGATTCAGACAATTCTTCCTGTTAAAAAAAAAAAAAAGAAAGAATAATAATTTAGCCTGAAACAGAAAAGAGTTTTTAGTCCTAAAACTCAGTTAGCTCCTTCAAAACTACAGGTAGCAATACTTTTACCCATGTAATTTCTGCCTTCTGTACAACTACTTCATTTCTGTACAACTGTACTTCTGTACAAAATGTACTTCAATTCTGTACAATTTCTAGGCCACAACATATGTCTGTTAACAATGGTGGATAATCAGAAACACATATTCCAAAAGTTCTGGTGGAAATAATAAGCAATCAACACCTTTTATAAAACCTGTGACAACCCCAGATTTCCATCTCTAAAAGTTAGCTTTTCAGTGAGTTCACTGACACTGGTTAAGTTCCTTGAGCGTTTGAGGATTATTTACTGAACATTTCTGGGCTATGTGTAAAAGAATATAAGAAATGAGGCAATTTCAGATTAATCATTGTCAGTTTTCAACATCAGCAATTTAGGGACTCGTGATAAGTGTTCACTGCTTCAACATTCAACGTAAATTGGGTTCTTTCATTTCAGTACAAAGCTTTCAGAAGAAGAATTCTTGTGCACAGAACAAAGAACAGATCTTTGGCCATATCAACCCAATGTTTTCATCATTTATAGCATGAATAATTTTTTTGGATCAGGAGGCGATTTGTATAATTGTCTTTATCCTGAGATCAGTTTCCCTGCCCAAGAACAGGAGTTACACATGGGGAATAGGGGATTTTTTTATCTTTTGGTTTGTTAAAAAAGAAATTCAGGACCACAGGGCTGTGGTTGCAACCCAGGGTATTAAGAAACAATAAATATATTTGTAGCTTTAGTTTTTGGGAATTTTATAACGTTTGTGAAAATATGTAATACTTTTGAACACAGATTAATTCATCCCCCAGTTCTGATTTCTTTCAAAAGTATCAGCACACGCTCAGACTCTGCAGTTACTAAGCTCACACATCTCTAAATAAAATTGCCTTGCAAATCAGTCACTTCTCCAAATTCACTTTTGTGAAATGCCTACTTAGTTTCATTTCTCTGTGGATCAGATTAAAAAATGTATCAGTATTCAGTATAACAAAATTCACTGTCTCCAACGATATATTATAAGCAATCTTCAAATGTATTAGGACTGTTTGCTCTGCCTTTTATTTATTAATGAAAAATTGCACATAAAATTCAAAAGAAGAACAGTAAATGACTACAGACACTCCAAAAAAAGACGAGTGTCTTGAATAATTTAAAGCAAATAAAAATTGTTACCTTTAATTTATTCATTTCTTTTAAAGCTTCATTTCTTTCTTTCTTAAGTCTTTCCACGTCATCCTCCAAGGAATCACAGGTTGCAAACTGTGTGTATTTAAATACGTAAGGTTAGAATGTATTGCTAACTGTGTCTTCCACAATCTTTAACATCTTATATTAAGAGGTCTTGCTAATAAAATTAGAGTAAAATCTTAAAGTAATTTAAAGCTCTGAAAATGATAAAGAAGTTGAAAAAAATTGTGACTAATACATCTTCCAAAGGAACAATTATTTTTCCTGTTAAAATGGATTAATAGAAGCATTTTTAAAAGTATCAAAATACATCATTAATAGCCCCTGTTTTCTTCAATATTTTAAACAAAATGTCATTTTATTTTAGCATTGGTATGCTAAAAATGCTCTTTTTTAAAGTCAGCTTCAGAAGAAAATGATTTTCACTGCAGCAGTAGTTCAAATCACTGGGCCCAGTAATTGTTTATCCTTCACACATGTTGCAGCAACATGAATTCCATTAAGAAACCTCAGTAAATCACTGTTGTCCAGATTTACAACAAACCACAACATAATTATATTAATTGCTTTCTGCAAATTAGGCTGCTTAATAAAGCTTCACAGAAACTAGGTTATCTTAAAAACCCCAGGATATGGAGCTGTTTTAAACATCTGCCCAAGATCTGGAGTAACTCTACATATAATAAACTCTCCAAAAATCTCCTCCCAACACTTAACCCACTGTTCAGGCACATATTTTACCTGTGACTCCTGTAAGCTGGAAACGTCATTGATCCCAAATGTTTCAGGTTTCTGGCCATCGTCTGTTGTATTTGATTGCACAGGGAACAGATTCCTTGAAACTTCAATGAACTCTAAAAAAAAGCCATTTTATTGCTGCAGCCCACAAGTTCAGTTCAGCGGCAGCAGCACTAAATGCAACACAATTCCAAATATCCCAAGGAACAGCCACTCTTTTATCAATGCAGCATCTGCCCTCTGTGAGCTTTCCAAAGGAAAACATTAAAATCAGACACATCTCTCTGAGAAGAAACTGCTGGTAAAGCTGGTAAGAATAAGAATGTCCAAAACACATCTTGGGAAGAAATACTCTCAAAATGAAGTTGTGAAGGAGAAAAGAAAACAAAGGTGGTGTGAAGTTCACCTTCAAAGTCCCTGGCTGGAGATGCTCTATATTTGGCAAAATTTGCTCTACATTTCTGTGCAAAATGAAGAGAAATCTGCACACCAGGTCTACACCTGCCCTTCCCAATGAATTGACCTTACTAGAGGAAAAACAATATCTCTGCAGGATAAAGGAAAAATTCCATGCTGGCTCAGAGCTCATGGTTTCCTCTGCAGGTCCTTTAAAGCCCTGACAGAAACCTGGTAAAATTGATGTTGGCCAAGCTGAAAGTTTTAAATACAAACACTGCATCATTCACTATCGACACGGCTTGGATGTATTGAAAAAAATACATCTTGAATGTTTTTTAAAAAAATCTGCTACAATATGACAGAAAAGGGGAAATATAAAGGTCAGTTAGTTTACTCCACATAAAATCTGATGGAAGATCCAGTCTCCTCCTTGATGAGATACTTGAAAATCCAGTGTCTTTTTGGACGCTTAAGTATAAAATACTATTTTTCACAGACCAGTTTTTGATGTTGTTCTCATAAACTTTAGGAAAAGTGAAATTTCCATCAGTTTTAGCATCAGAACTATCATGTCTCACAGCTTACGAAAAATGTTTTTCAATTGTCATTGTCACCAACCAAAATTGTCATAACCAACAGAAGCAACTCATTCCCATCAGGATGAGGTTTAGCTGGAAGAACTGGGTGATGGTCTCCACGTAAACCTCTTTCTATATGCAATGGTTGAAATGTTCCCGACTCTCACAAACTGAAGCTAAAAAATCCATCAGTTTAGCAGCTTCAAGAAGCCTCTTTAACCATCACTACTCTCCCAAGTAAATTTTGGAACAATTACAGTTGGAACAATTTCCCTATTGTCAAGGGAAAAAAATTTAGGAATTTGTGAGCATAAAATAAAACTTTCCCAAGGCTGCTCTTAATCAGAGAAATTTGTGATTTGCTTTCCCATTACTTAGTCTCAGAAATTCAAGCTTATTTTTATACAGTAGGATAAGGTTCTTGCCTCAAACTATCATTTTATTTGCAGCAGTGACACAAAATGCATTAATGGTTATTATCTATCATTTCTGTATTCCTATTTTTCATTCTTTTCCATAGTAATTAACCAATTATTACCTCCAAAAGACACTGTTCCTTTAGAATCTTTCTGAAGTTGCTGCCTGAGGGCTTGCTGCTGTTCATCTGTGAGCTGAATCCCAAGATAATTCAATGCCTGGAAGGAAAAAACTTATTTTGGAGTGAAAAAGGAAAGGACTAGGGATAATGACTGCAGGGACATGGGGGAGTAATTAAAGAGCTATACTTCAAAGGGCCTTTGTATCCTGCTACACTCTCACTGACAACACTTTTATTCCAGAGCCACTCTGTGACTTTTCCTCCTAATTGAGAGATGTACAGATATTATTTAACCTTGAATACAGATGAGTGTAATAAGCAAAACCCTTTGTCCTTAATAACTGCCTTAAAAATCCTGAGGGGTGTTCTGATTCCCAGAAGAGTTAATCAGTAATTAGATTAACAAAAACAGTAATTTGCCCAATATATAAAATGAAATATTGCCCTGCAACATGAAAGAACTATTCACATAGAAAACTGCACGTGTAATTTATACCTTAGAGTTGGCCAGCTTAGAAATACTGTCCAGATGTTATACCTGCATCAGGAAGGGAGAGGAAGGACAACTCAAAAGATTCTAAGAATTTACCCTCTCCAGCTTTTCTGTTTTGAGACGAACAGTCGAGTTCCTTCCTTGGGGCTCATAATCATCATCCTGGCTGGGGGCAATAACTAAGGGGGAAAAATAAATGAATAATTATATAGTTATAACTATTGCTTTGAAAAATTTGTTCTGAAGCTCTGCTTGTCAAGCTAAATACCCACTTGCCAAAAAGACATGTTAACACTCAGATTGACTTTTGCTTTTTAAAGGACATAGTTGTAATAAACAAAATTACGGATATCAATCACTTACACTATTTTTTTTTATATAAAAAAGTGACAAGTAGCAAATTAGCTGAAAGGAACCAGGAATAAATGAGTGATCCATCAAGCATATGGCTTCTACTGGTGGTATTTTCTCTTCTCTCAGAGATATACAGATACTCAGGAAACAGAAGGGGAAACACACTTGTGAATTCCAAGAGAGACCTCCAAGACACACCCTCATCATAACTGACAGCTCCCAAAAGCATATCCAGTGATCTAGAGAACGCTGTGGAAAGAGAGGGAATGACCTGCTGCCAACTAAGGGCTGTGTGGAGAGCTCAGACTGAATTCCCCAGATGCCTCAGTATTTTTTTCTGGGAAGCAACTCTTTCCCAAGAGCTCCCATCCATTGGGCCATGAGCCATCATCCCCTTCTCTAAGCTTGTATGATTTCAGCCAGTTGCATGAACAACCTGTGGTGCACCTACTGCACTTCCAACATACACAAGCCATGAGGAAGGGAGAACGAGGCAGCAGCACCAAGCAGCCCCTGTGAAGGATTTCAGAATAATTGCCTCCTTGTGTGCATGTGTTTGTGTTTGTGCTGAATTTTGATGGCACTTGAGAACACAGTCACAGCTTTGCCATGTTTCTGACACACCTGTGGATACAACACAACCACCTTTGGCAGCCTTTGCTCACAGACACAAAGCAGAAGGAGCAGTTAACTATTTCCTGGGATTTAGGATGTATGCAAAGAGCAAAAATTCATTGTTTGCATTCATCATTTATAAATACAATTCAGACCTTAATTCATCATTTCATTAATGAATTAGAGAGGTACCAAAACCAAAACCAGCACTTAAAAACCAAAGGATTTTGCAGTTTGAGGTTCTCTCTGAAGGAACAGAAGGAATTGCATAGAATTCTATTTTTTTTTTAAAATTTTTTTAGTTTCACAGCATATCTGTTTCCAAGCTCTAAGTAATTTACATTCTCTTTATATGCCAAAAGCATAAACCAAAACATCTTGAAAATCTCTGACACTAACACCTCTCACATGCTATATTAAATTCTGAAGACAGTGGGCTAAACCTCGGTGGAATTGGCACATTTCCTTTGAGCTCAGAATGAAAAAGCCTCTCGGACGAGTTTGTGCAAAAACTTCTCAAAACTATGCTGACTTGTTCCTAAAGCATTAAAAAAAGTCATCTAAGAGATCCTTTAATTTTTCAAGGTTATCTTTGAGAGGTTATCCTTGAAAATGGGCACCATGAAAGAAGTGGCAGGTTTGACAAAGGATGTGCTATTAAATGAAAAGAAAATGAAATATGACAAGAAACAAAACAAACTGGAGTGCAAGAGTTTGTCCTTTCCACTCCACTACCCACATTATTCAGATCTGGTAAGAAACTGTGGCCTTCTTGGTCTCTCTTAACAATGAAGCTCCTGTGTATTGCATTCTATTAACCAAGAGTCTTATATTCTGAATATATTAAAAAATAGGCTTTTGTCTTGTTCCTTTTGTTCTGTTGTGGTGTTTTTCATGGTCAATATGAAAATCTTGTGATCATTAATCTTCAGGTATCTCCAGTTTCAAAAGTCCACATTCACTCAGCTCACCCTTTGAGGAAGGAAGCCAACTGATCAGTCAGATTTGCACTGTGGGAACTGTTTAATTTTAAATTTGAATATCTAATATGGGCCATAATAATTTAAATAACATCAGTGGAGGGACATCTGGAATGAGTCAGACCCTCTTCTCAGTACATTAGACATCAAGTTGAGAAGCTCAGATTATGCTTTATTGGTACTACCTGAAGAAAAAGAATATAGTTCAGGTCTTCATACAGAAATACAGAACAGTCAGTTCTACTACTGTGTCAGGCTCCTACATTTTTAAATACAACACATATTTGTTTCCCAAAGGAATTACAATTGTTCAGCTCAGATTTGCTTCTGACCAAATTCCACACACATTTTTTTTTTCCTTAAGTGTTGTTTTCAAAATAGATATTTAGTGATATGATCCAAGTGACTCTTGTCTCTATTTGAATGTCATGACTCTCAAATATAAACATATATATTCTAGTTGTTATGAACTGAAAAGCTGTTAGAGGTCTGCATGTTATTTCCATGCCTCCAATATGCTGCCCTGATTTAACCAAAGCCCCCCATGCCAGCAGCATATATCCACAGAATTCCATCCAATCAAGAAAGCACAGTTTCTATGGCAACCTAATCTTGATCTATATGTGAGGCTTCATTATCTGCTTTCTACTGAGTCTATTATCATTCCTGCTGTATAGCAAATGTTGTGATCACTCGTTCTTGTTTGGTTTCGGCTGTTTGTTAAAGACAATGGAAGTTATATTTGACAGAAGCTACTAAAAATCCACGGATCCCAGTCCTTTATTTAGGACTACAAAAACAGTGCAATATTCCTTTTTTTTAAAGACTGTTGAGCCTTACTAGGTACTGTGTGCTGTAAGACAGCTATCAAAGGAGAAAAAAAAGGGTGGCAGGGAACTAAATCAGCACTTACCCGTGGCAGACACATCAGCAGGACTGTTGTCTGGAGGAGTAATTGGAGATTGCTCCCCCATCTTGACTCCAGTTTCCATCTAGGAAAGAAAATCAAAAGTCATGAAATACCATTTCTAACGCAGATCACAAGCCAAACTAGAACTACACATTAATGCAAAAAGAGAGGGACAGGAAGGAAGAGCAGGGGGAGAACAGAGGGCTGGATAGATCAAAGCAACCGTAGGAGAAAATGGAAGGCATGGAGGGGTGAGGAGTTAAAACTAAGATTGGGGCCTCAGCAAAACCTCGGGGTTTGAAGATCTCCACAGATTAAGATAACACAGTCTCTCCAGGCAACCTGTTTCAATGTTTATATCCCTTACAGGGAAGAAAAATGGGCAAGAATTTTAAATACAAACATCAAAAGAATTGAGAATCACCTGCTTTGACTTTGTGTTTGACATGGAACATTTTATTCACTCTTGTTCAAAGGCAATACTTTGTTTAGCATTAGAAACACGATAAAGTGAAAAAGTTCTTTCAAAAATAGAAATAGTAGTTTTAAAATCTTCTTTCTTATGGCCAACTTTACTTCTTTTACAAATTTACTTCTCCAGCGTGAGCTGTATGAATCAAAACAACAATTGTTGCTGAGCTGAAAGGGGAAAATGCCCAAATTCTTCTAGGACTTTTTAGAAGCAAAAATCTCATCATCACAGAGCAAGTGTAACTGGTGAGATTGCACTGTTCACATACATGGAGTAAATGGAGAGTATTTGATCTCTGAAATATAGAGCTATGTGTATCAAATGCCAAAATTTTACTCCCTAGAGAAACTGCAAGGAGAACTTGGCATCTAAGAACACAGTTAAGGCTAATTTTATTTGATTTGTTTTCTTACCCCACGTCAACTAACAGTCCTATTCCTCTCATCAGTGTGGTTTCATCTCCTGTTACACAACATGGTTTTTGCAAAACTTTTGATATTCCAAAGACTTAATATTGTGCAGGAAAACAGCCAGTCATTTTCTTACTAAAATGGAAACTCAATTAAAATTAGGGAAAACCAACCATTTGCTCACTTTAGTCTAAGAGGAGTAATAAGTGTACTCACAGCATCTGGAGTGAACGTGGACACAAACTTCCCATTAGGAGATGGAAGAGCCTGTTGCTCTCCAAATGTTACAGGAGATGGTAAGAGGTTGAAAGGATGTTGCAGATTCTCTGCATAACTGGGAATATTCTTTTGCCTAATAAAAGCTATCTCCCAGAAGTTTTCCAACCTAAAATTAAAGGAGTTTCAACATATTATTCACTATATTGTTAGTAAGGTTGTATGTTACTTCTGCAAGAAATTACATGTTTCCAAACACTGGGTGATTTTATTTGTTTTTCTAAAAGGATGTTCTATTTCCCATCATGAAAAAGGCAAACACTGTGGGTTTGGATCCTCTTTTGATTTTTTATTTTTGCAAGCATTCAAGAATCATAATTTTGCAGGTCTAAAAGGTGCATTTGAGTTTTTTCTATGAAATAACATTGCAATTGAATATTAAAAAAATAATATACTTGCGTTTCCTCTAAAGTCAAGTAATTTCACATTAATCTGGTAATAAACATCACGCAATAAACCATTTTGGAGGGTTAGCTGTTTGACAGTAACAGATACCTCATCTTTGTTCTGTTGATGATACTTTTTGCCTCTTCATAGGAGACCCCAATCATTGACTCCTTGTTGATGGACACGAGCTGATCTCCAGGCTTCAATCGTCCGTCCTGACATAACAAACCAGAAAGCAAACCCACTAATTTTATCTGAATGGCTAACATTATAGAAAGAGCTGTATAATTACAGCACTGTAATGTATTCTTCTGGATCTGTTAAGAAACACCAGGAACAGCTGTGCATTCTGCCTGAAAATTTTGCAGGAATACACAGCTGAAATGATCATTAATCACCACCACAGCAGTTGTTATACAAACTTCACCAGACAGAACGGATCTCACACATCGTGTGAAGAACAAATTTGGACCCAGATACATATTCTGTTGCAAAAGAAACAAGCAAAGGAACCACAGATTTTTCCAGCAAGAGGCACAGACCCATCTGACTTTAGAAAGCTTCTTTGCTAATTAATTCAGCTGTGAGCTGGATTCACCAGTATTTCAAACCCAAATGTTCATGGCAATACGTGGGACTAATCAGGCACTCACTGGCCATGTTAAGTTGACGAGAAAGCCACATCAGTCTATTAGGAATTCACCATCAAAACCGTGACAGAAAGAATATTGTCAGCCTCGTGTTGCTCTTGAATTAATTGCAAACTCTCTCCCAACACAAGAATATATCACGTTTCTGTCTCAGAGACTCCAAGACAAGACTTTAAACATGCTAGGCTGGTTTTCTCACGAAAAGAACGCTTTCTTTACCCACGTTTTAAAAAGAGGCTCAACAATTTAGCTGGAATCTCATGTAACTCACCTACAGTTACAGAGTTTGTTATGACATTTGTCTAATGTAATAAACATCAAATCACACCTCTCTGTTCTTCAGCTGTTAAGAAATTAATCACCATGTGAAACAAACTGTGTACAGATGATACACAGGAAATAAGAATACCTTTTCAAGACCAGTATAATTATAGAAATTTAATACCCACACAGCATAATTTTAGCTGTGTTATTTCAAATCTATGATAGTACTTCACTATATTTTCTTTTTGTCACTTAGTGTTTTTGGTTTTGATTAAAGTTTTTTGAACCAAAAAGATCTTTTATTTTGCTTTCATCCAGACTATTAAAGAATATCCATTTCAATGGTGCCCTCACGTGGCAGAGGTTTAAAACATGTTTGCTGCTTCAGCTTCCCAAATTGGATAATCAAGATTGGGAAATTACCTCTATGATTGCTAATATTAGAACCTACTGAAAATTTATGTCTCAGCCTCTGTCTATTGATTATGTCTGATAGATTTTCAATTATATGTTTGCAATGAGAAAATGTTTTAGAAGCCACAACAAAATAGGAGAAACAAAGGAAGAATCATCATCATTTCTCTATTAAAAGAGGCCTTAGAGAAACATTGCTTCTTTTCTTTATTTTGGTATTTCAGGATTAAACTTAGCCTACAAAAGTTCAGCAACAAATAGTTATAAACTGTTTGTGGACAAACCCCATTGCTTGTGAAATCAGAGGCAAAAGCTGGTTAACTACACTTTAAAATAATCATAATAACTCTGGATGAGTCCTGGAAAAAATAGTTCTGTTTACTTGAACCAAACAGTTGCATTATTTATCTACTTTTTAAACTGACAAGTCCTCCTGATTTACATATTACATTTGCCATAACTGAAAACAGGAATCAAAACTGACTCATACTGGGGAATAAGCTGCTGATTTACCTCAAACAGACTTACAGACCATGTAACCCTGCTGCAGTGCAGTGAGAGAACTCTGTTTAAAGAGAAGGCAAGGAGAAACACAAGCACATTTTATATTTAAAATATGGCTGTATGTATAACACACTGAAGCAGGTACTAAATGAAGACAGAAATACAGGTGTCTGAAGAGGGGGAAGGGAAAAAAGGCCTTTACCTTATGGCAATCCCCACCAGGGATAATTTCTTGAACATATACCAAAGGCCCTTCATTTCTGTTAATTCCTCCCACAATATTCAAACCAAGGCTTGTTCCTTTGCAAACAGAGATAATCTGAAATGCACTATCCCTGCAAAGAGAAAGAAAGGTTGAATTACTGCACAGAATTAATTACTCAATTAACACTGAAGCAATATATTATCTTAATCTTACTGATTCTGCAAATAGATACCACAGCAACAAACAGAAATACTGGACATTTAATCCCAATGTTCAAATACTACACTGCCAAGTTACTACAAAATCAGCAACTTCAGGTGTTACTTCTGGCAATTACAAAAAAAAGCAACATAATACATTAAAAGGCTAAAAAGTGCTCTCTACTATACATATCCAAGGCTTATGGGAGTACTGAGGTACACATAAACCAGAAGCATCCATCCTTTGGGAGACGGATCAAAAAGCCCACCTGATTAATCTACTTCTACCACGTAAATGATAAATAAATAGAAAAACAATTTATTAAAACTGCAAGTCTGCAATATCAATGGTATTATAAATTACAGGATGAAAAATTTAAAAATTATAAAAGAGTTTAACACTTAGTGCTCAACCCAAATGCTCCTGGCCAGCCAAATACAGTATTTCCTGCAGCTCACCCAAGACAGTTACAGTCAGTTTTGGAAATTACTTTGCAAGCTTTGGGGATGGTGCTGGGACAGAATTATTTCTGCTGGTGGTGGTATTTTCCTTCAGATGCAACTGAGGACTCTGTGACCTCGAGGATGACCCAGAAGAAAGGCTCTCTATAGATTTGGCTTCAGGAAAAGAAACAATGAAAAAAAGAAATATAAAACACGCATTGGGGGAAAAGTACAAAATTGCAGCTCCTGTAAGTAAGTTCAGTAGGACTGTGTTCATGTCAGAAAACAGCCAAACCAAGCAATCAAACAACCAAAAGGAAGCTGAACTCTACACACCTAAGAGTGCAAGTCACCCAGTGTCCCAGGAACAGTACTTTAAAACATAGCAAGTGATAGTTTTTACCAAACTGTGTGCAAACCCCAAAATCTCAACGGACTTTCCTAAAGAATAATCCCCCTTGCTATATAAAGGCCTCTTAATTAGGCAGCAGTTCCACAAAGATTAGAATTTATGGTGCTTTAGCTCAAATTTTTATTAGTATGTTGAAATCTTAGGGCACATTTCAGCTACAAATACCTAATACTTTTCACATCATTCATTAATTCAAATTGCTGAAAGTAGATGGTTATATATTTATTTTAAGACTTGGGGAAACTGACACACAAACACCTCGAGGTATATTTTTAGACTATAAACTAAATGTTTCAGTCTAAGTAAGTAACCATGTGTGTTTTGCCTGACTTTCAGTCACTTCCTCCAATAGACCTCCCCCCAGATGAAGAGTTTTAAGTGCAAGTTTCCACTCCACCCAAGGCTGACTGTCCCACAGGATTATGTCAGGCTTGGAATGGATATCTCACCAGCTAACAGATGTGTTGGAGAACTTCTTGCAGAGCTGGTGTCACTGTGAGAGCCATACTTATCCATCAGGTCATGGAATTCTTTCCTGTGGCAAGAAAAAGATCCTCTTGGTCAGCATTTGGCAGTGGTTTGAATGCACCCTGTGAAACCTGCACTGTTTGGACTGAAATTACCCTTCCTCAGAGAAGGAAGCACAAGCACAAAAGAGGAAAGCCCTGACAAATGTCCCAAAAAGGCAAGGAAAAGATCATGTAATACAGGATAAAGATGGAAAAGCAACAGACTGTGAATGAAATGGACTCCTGGTAAAAAAAAACTTAATTATCACCTCTCTTTACCCTGGATTGCAAAACTTTAAAAACTTGTAATCCAAGCCAATTATAAATGATAAAACAGTGGTGTTACTGAGGTCCAGAAAAAGTTGTTCATATTGGAAGGAATCAGATCATATACCTAGAGCATACTCCTGTTTCTAAAGAATGCTCTTAGTTTATGCATACTGAACAAGAAACTAGAAGAGACTGGCAAACAAAGATGTGGCACCTCCAAATAAAAGAGGATAGAGGAAATATTTATTAATTAATAATGAGTAACACAGATGCAAATTCTAACTTCTATTTAATTTTCTCAGAAATTTGCAGTCTATTTTATCTGAGGTAGATATTATATATTAAATATTGTCTGTGCTTAGGCTTTGCTTATCTCCAAATCTCCAATTTGCATTCCCCAAATGCTCCAACACTTGAAATGAAGGGCAATTCTTGGTCAGGTGCACTGCTGAAATAATTGAAATAGTTGAAAATAATACTACTACTAAAACCTAAAAGGTTCTTTGCAGACACCAATCATATTGTAACAAACTGGCAAAGATGTACACCTTGTATCACAGGCATTGAAAACAAAACCACTTGATTCATCTCATATTGAACCCACCCTAATTTAACCAAAAAAAAAGTTTATAATCTCAGCTCTGATTATCTCAGTGACACCTGATTTAAAAAATGTAAGTAATCTAGAATGATGCAAGCCAGAAACATCAGCAAATTAGTGTTGCAGAATTAGACAGAGAGAAAATCAATTAACTGATTGCAGAGAGAATAATTCCCAGGCAACTCCAGGAGCTGCAGTCGAAAGCTGCTGGATGCATTATTGTTTTAAATGACAAAATTTATTGTACTAATGTCAGCCTCAGGGAACACACGGTTGAGTGTAAGACAAATAATCTTTTAGCACAGCAATGTAAAGTCACAAATGAATTCACAGGTGCCTGTGGAGTGGCAAATCCTGCCAGGCCACTGCTCCTACCCCCTGGGGTGGTGAAAGGACTCATGGAGTTTAATTATTCAGGGAATTTAGAGGAACTAGGCCAGTATGCTTTAGATAAAAGCAGATTAAGAGTGGACCTCACATATATCTGGGCAGTCTGAAAAAAGGAGAGATCAGAGGCCACAGAGTGATTTAAATGTCTGTCAAATACACAAAATAAAGGAACAGAAAGAAGGAAGCTTAATTCGGACAAAAGGCTAAAGGAATTTAGAGAAAAATCCTTTATGGAGAGATTATTCTGTAAGTGGAACATCCCAGGAAAGGCAAATAACAGCAGATACTCTTGCAATGATTATCAAAAATAGTTACATAACAGCTCTTTTCTGCGGAGATTTAAGTCCAAAGGAGATACAGACCTGGATCCAGCGCTTCCCATGGTTCTCTGCCCATACAGGTTTATATGCTTAACTTTCTGCAGTAGGTTAAAGCAATATTTAACATAAATGCCCTTATAATACAGGTATTTTGGATTACCTGCTGCAGTGAAGAGTTTAACCTACTTCTCCAAACCATTCAGAGCTCATTAGAGATTGAAAATCAAATTTCTGAGGGGAAACAATAAATAAATCTGTCTTTTTTCAGGAGGCAAGACCAGTTTGAAATATAGTTTTGTGGTACTGCAGCTCTAATGGATCCCTAATTTTTTGTTATTTTAAAATATGAGAAGTATTAAAAAAAACTATCACAGCACATAATTTTTAATGGTATTAGCTGGGAACATAACATTACAATCCTCCCCTTTAAACTGAAATTGGCCTGAGCTTGCTACTTGAATTGATGCAAGTGATCTCTGAGTGAATTGGTATCAAATACCACACAGAAAAACATGACATGTGGTGCAATTTTGCAATTAAAAATAATCTCAAAGAAAAATACATGCAAGCCCACTCACCCAACCCAAAACATAGCACTGGGTTTTTATTAGTTTTGAGGTTAAAAGAACTTTTCTCTTACTTTGCTTCTTCATCCCTTGCAACGAGCAGTGACATGTGATTAGATGCTGATGCTGTTCTCAGGATGTCAACAGCCCTAGAAGGGGGAAAACAGCCAAATAAATATACCAGGTGCTGTCAAGAAGCACACAGTAATGCTAAAAGAGAAGGAAAATGGACAAAGTCCTAACAGAGTGGATCATTTTCACTGCCAGATACAGAGATTGCAGCAGCACAGGCCAAACTAAGCACTGGAGAATGGAGTGAAAGACAGGCTGTGGTGCATCTGTGCTGCTGACAGCAAGAAACTGGGACTGACCCCTCCTTCCCTTTTGTCCCCATCCCCACCTAGCCCATCCTGCTGCCTTCCTGGACCTCCCTCAGGATTAACAGCCCACACCAGACAAAAAACAATGCTCAGGTGTGCTGCCTTGCTCAGGATTTCCCTCAGCAGAGTACACAGGAGTTTTATTTTGAATTTTCAGCACTAAGCTGCACTGACCTCTATTGACCCAGCTACAGAAACCACCTACAGACTTTTCAAATCCATTTCCCCTTCACTGTCCCATTACCTGTTCACTGCATCACTTACATTCACTGGCATTGAACCAACAGATAGTTGTGAAAATATTTTAAGAGCTTAATGAGTTCTAATGCTATTTTCACACACATTCTGTAATCTATGTCTTTAAGAAACCAGCTTATTCTGGTATTATAAAAACTTCGAGTGCTTCACTTTTCCACAATAGTTTTGCTGAATTAGATTTATAGGATAAATTAATTGCCACTTGAACTCTAAGGACCTCAGGGGAGTTGTGCTCTTCCACTCACACGTTGCTAATGTTCAAAATAATCTGCATAAAATATTCCAAGCTGTAATAAACATTCAGTAATCAGTACAAACTTACCTTTCATTTGTTACTCCAATCAAGTTTTCTCCATTGACATCCAAAATTAGGTCACCAGTGAGCAAACGGCCTTGTAATGAAACCAACAGTAACTCATTAATCAACAGGAAAACAGTCAACTTACTAAAACATGGTATTAAAACAGGACTTTTCCCTTCAATTTTATGTCACAATGCAATAAACAACTTTATCACCTTCTGATCCCAACTAAGATAGGTTATTGTGATAAGGCTAATAACTATCAATCAGTCTTATTAAACACAGAATAGCCACTGAAAATAAGTGTTATTGAGCTATTTGTATTGTTTAGACACAGCACAAATATTTGTGAGACTGGAATTTATATTTCACAGTTGTGGAATTAACTCCGAGTTGAAATTTCTTTTGACAGATTTCTTTTTAATATGTAGTGTATTTTTAACAAAAATAATTCAGAATTACTCACTATCTACAGCAGCAACCCCTCCAGGGAGAATTCTCTTTATAAAAATCCCATAATCTTCTGCTGTTTGTGCCCGATAACCTCCAATAATTTTAACTCCTGCAGAACAAACGACACAAAACAAGCAAGAAATTGGTCATTCCACCTACTGTGCTGAATGTATTAACAGTCAGATCCAGAAAAGCCAGCTGAACTTTTAGTGATGACAGTGTGAAGTGGGAAAGCTCACCAGGTGTTTTCACATTTGGTTTACTCTGAATGAAGGGGATGTGCAATGTAGTTACCTAATCCATTCTGACAGTCAGAAAAAGAAATGCGGTGAACAGCTCGATTGATTCCATGAGGACCCATAATAGTCCTAAGGAACAAAAGAGAAGCCATTAAATTACAGAAACACAGAGCTGTGTTAATATAAAAGAAATGACAGTGACCATGTTTTTAACTCTAATATAAACCAAACCCAGTGTTCTCCCCTGGCAATTTCATATAGTCTGATCCGTCTGCCCACACCTTCCCCAACCAAAAATCAACCTCCTCATCACAAATATCAGATGACAAGGTACTACAAAGTGTACATAGTTTACCTCCTTTTCCCCCAGAGCGTTTCAGGCTGAACTGTGAAACCCATTTCATTTATAATAAAAGGATTATGATTAACTATAAACAAAATCCCACACTCTGGTCCAGCTTAGCATTTAGGCAAGAAAAACATACCATAACATCTTAGATCAGGTAATGAATATTAAAGGAACCCCACAGCCAAGACAACATATACAGAAGTATTTTCTAAGATACCTAACATATAATTTTGTGGTTATTTCTGAGTGTAATATTTTCCCTACAGTCTCTTAATTGCATCACTCAACATTGATTTCTTTTTCTGTTATAAAAGGGAGTTTTTTCCCCACCCCAAAAGAAAATATCAAATGCAAAGAGTTAAGAATTCCTCTAAGTCCAGATTACCCTTTGCCAGTTTTCACTTTTTATTTAGATGAAATATGATTTAAAAAACACAATCATTGTATCATAGCTCCTTTATCCTCTCAGTGTACCATTTTTGGGGAAGACTCACCAGATTTCTTCCAGAAAAGAGCAGAAGGACCACTCAGGTTTTTCTGCTTTGACCTACATATTGTTCTATATCAGATAGTATTTTCTGGAGTGTGTTGTTAAAGTAACATGGAACAACCAGAATTCATTAGCAAGGGGCCAAAGAAGATCAAAGTGGAGGACACAGTGACCCAAATCCTCCCACAGAACCTAATCCAGCGAACAGCCTGAACTCCATGCCTCAAACTGGGCACATCTGCAAAAGCCAGAGCACAGGGGCCATGCCAAAAGGAGAAGAGAAATCCAGAAGGTCCAAATGTTCTTGAATTCCAGTATCAGGCAAGACACACACCTTCTAAAGAACATCTGTAGTTCTTTTAGTTTTGTAGAAGAAAATTGGATGAGGGGTCTTTATCAAGGGAGAAGCACTAGCTCTGAAAAGCAACAATTTCCCCAAACCTCAAAGTTCCAAGTATTTGCAAAATTACCTTTTGCTTTAGTAAGGCTGGCTGCAAGAACAGACCCAATAACTCATATTTAGAAACAAAAAGTACGCCTATGTTTCAAACATTGTGTAATTGTCACTGTAGTATTCCTTGAAGCAACTGTCTCACGGGCTAGAAAGAAATGGTGAAAGCCAGACAGTGTATTTGGGCTGTATTTGACACATTGCAATGACATGTGAGAGTATAAGGGACCCTTTGTGAGGCTAAAAGTGAACCAAACTGCTTCTCCCTGATCACAGCCTGAAAGGGAGAATGAATCCTTAAGTTTGATATTCCTCTAACAATACTTTCTGGATTAACTACTTTGACATGACAACAGCAGACCATTTTGGGTTCCTACCCAGTGCTGTCACTTCGATTACCCCAGGAGTTGAAACTGTTTGGAAGCTGAGACAGCACACTAGCCATGTTCTCTGCAGGTCTGTCCTGACTTGGATCCAGCTTGGAAAACTTGAAAAAGGTACACTGATCTTTAAAACAGACAATGATTGTGTTTTTTCTCTTTGTTCTGTTCTGGTTCTTGCTCTGCCATACCCTTGCCAGTTTTCACATGGCAGTTTTTTATTAAAATAAAAACACAAGAGCAAAAGTTACTTCAACCTCACACAAACTCACACAGAGCTTTACTTTCACGAAGTCTTAAAAAAACTAATCTCAAACTTGAAGTCTAAAGTGCAGAGTTCACCAGAAATTGTAGAACCTATTTATATATTACCATATAAAATGATCATGAAATACATTTATGCTCTGAAGACCAAATCCCTTCAATACATGTGGTTTAAAATGACTTTACCATATAAAAGGAAAGATGAGGACCTTCAAATGCTCTGAATTTGTTTAGCATATCACATCTAGCTGACTTTCAGAGTTAGTTTTTTTCCCCTAAAACCTAGAGCTGGATCTTCAAGTCAAACTACTTGTCATAGTTGTAATAAAATAAACAGGGCTTGAACAGTTTCACTGTAAAAAGACTTGGATTCAGCACCCATCCGACATTTATTTCATGTTATCATTATTTAATATTCATGAAATGTTAGAATACTTCCCCCAGAGCATTAGAAATATGCTCAACAGTATAAATAAGGAAATAGGCTTCTAAACAAGTTAGCAGGAATAGCAAAAAAAAAAATATAATAATTCCATGTTCTTTGTAGAAGAAGATGTAAATTAAAAAATCAGATGTTGCTGCTCTTTCTCAAGGTCAGGCAAAAGTACTTCTAAGGAAGGTTTTAGCACACAGAGAAGATGTGAGGCAACAGACAAAATAAATATGCAAAACTTAACAAAATGTACACTCTAACTTTTTTACATCAAAAAATGCTAAACTGAACACTCCCAAGTGAAGTCCTGGAATGGTAACAGACCAAGTGCATATCATTTTGTGTAGGTGCTCTACAATTAAAATGAACTTTCTCCTAGTACTTTTTAGCAGAATACACAAGGAACTTCAACAGCTTTAGGTTTTATATCTTCTAGAGACTTGTCAGAACATACAGGATAGCACTGGATATTCTTCGCATCTCTACTCCTGAGAAATTATTAGTCATTTCTGTGCAGGAACAAAATATTTATCTAGGTTTATCAACAGAAGGATAATACACTCTCCTTACAAAACAGATATTACTTGACACTTAAACAAAAATCTAAATTATAAACTCTGGCAGTTTATGAAAAGAAGCTGAAAATGCCCACAGCTTTATAAGTTATCTTTCCTGTACTTTGCCCAATTACAGAGTAGAACAGTGCCCTCAGAACCCAATGGCTCAGCATACCAGTATAAGAGAGAAAGACCATCAAAACGCTCTGGTTCATCTTCAGCCCCTGGTGAGAGCAAGGACATTCTTCAGCACAGCAGCGAAAACAAAGACAGCGCAACCAAAACACACTGCAGGCTTCCAGTTCAGCCAGATAAAGGTTATGAGCAGGATGATTTCTGCTGCTAACTAAAAACCCAAACACAGAGCTCTGGCCAAGCGTCTCTGCCTACTTAATCTCCTCTGAAACCCTCTGCGTCACATGGACTAATTCACCTAGAGAGGTAATGTTTACTTTTTCTCTGTTTGAAATGGCAATTTATAGCAACTTTGAAGGCTGATAAATGCCAGGGAGAAAATTTACTGCACTGTGATTAAGCAATCTAGATCTAGCAGCCAAAGGCAAATGATATGATTAAAATAAATTTTCTTCTGTTTATCTAACAATTTATTTGTATGCTCCATTGAAACAAGGTCAAAAGCAGTAATTTGTGACCTTTCCAAAGCAATCTTCCTACCAGACTGGATTATGTACAGCCTCACAAAAGGGAAAGCTAACAAAGCAGACTGAAAGTATTAATGAAACAAATGCCATTATGCTATTACTTTGCATTCTCAACTATAATATTGACCTGTGCCATGCTTTAACCTGGTTTTCAGACTTTCAATATACAGCAGTCAGAGTTAATACACAGACCCAAGGTAATATATTTTCTCTAGGAAGGGAAGCTGACACATCTGTTCTTCTGTGAAAGGAAATAACACTTTATGAATTTATGTCATTATACTGAGAATAATCTAGTTGAAAAAGTCAAAAATCTACCCAAAACTCTGTTCCCAGAGGTCAGACCCTGCTGACAGGAGGCTTGGTCTTGCACAGATACACGTATTTGCAGAAGTTCTGAGCAGCTGACATCAGTTTGGTTAACAATCATTTCCTTCCAGTCTCGCATCAGAAGATGCACCCCTATTACCCCCCACTCCCTCTAAAAGATCATAAGAAGACTGCAGTTGAAAATGAAACCCAAATATCCTGCATTCACTGAGGGCTTTGTTAAAGTAGAAAGGTGAATCCTGTGCATCCAGGAGCAGCCCTGTGATCAGACAGCATCTGTCAGGTCTGGAGCTGTGCAGCAGGAGGGCTCGGCTATGCCAGGAATGCACAGCTTATCTCAGGCACCTTTTTTTTTTTAAAGCTGCAGTGACTGTGGTTTCATTAGCACTTAATCGTTCTGGTGAAAGGATCCCTTTGCTTACAGCCAAAGTGCTGCACAGAGACAGGTCAGTCCCTCGAGCCTGCAGAGCCACAAAAGGGGCAGAGGGGTAAAGTGACCCACCACAGATGAAGGGGCAGATCAGAGATGGAAGTGGGAACATAAAGTAGCCTTCCCAGTTCCCAGAATGCTAAAAGTTCCACTGGCATCATTTGGATTACTCACATTCATTCAGAGATGAAAATTTGGCCCTTTGTAGCCTTTTCTCAATCAGTTTACTCTGCTGGAGTTACTGGCATTACAGTGGCATGAAAGAAAAGCCATTGATATTTCAAGCCCCATATCAATTAGATTTGCTCCAGGCAAGGTTACAGAAGATAAAATACCAATAGCTTTTCTCCAGCCAAACTGTCACAGTTCTGAACACCAGTGGAATTCAATTTGTGGTATCAATATCAGGAGCATTTGTCAAAACAAATCTCTCAGACCAATGTGGCTTGTTTCCAGTGTCACGTTTTCTGCAATGGGAACTCGCCCCCCCAGTTAACAACCCAGCTCAGGGCTCTGCACTTCCATTGTGCAAAAGCCAAAAGTTATGTTTATTAAACCAGACATGACAAACTTCTGAACAATTTAAGCAGATATAAAGTAGTATTAAGCTTATTGCTCCCATTTTATTAGTTATTATTAGTAATACATAACTTGTTCAGACAATCTCTCCTTCAAAGTAAACTGTGCATTGTTCAGCTTCCTGAACTTATCCCTGAGGCTTCTGTCCCTCTTTACCTTCAAATTCTGCTGCTGTGCTGCTTTTAATGTTTCTAAAGGATTCATATACAACAATGGTATCCTTGCTTCTCTTGCATTTCCTCTGCCTTTCAAGAACATACTCAGGGGAACACAAATTACTTTTTACTTCCAGAAAGATCTAGGAAAATCATAGCCACTCAAAAACTTATAAAACTTAGTAAAAATAAGAAAGACTAAATTTTCAAGAGGCATCATTTGTTATTAAGTACTATTCCTTTCCAGCAGCCAGTAAATTATTCTATTCTGGCAACATTTGTAATTATGACTTGTCTTTCCCAAGGGAAGTTTTGCAATGCTGTAGCAAACTGAGATGGATTACAGGATAATTTAGCAGATGACAAAAAGGTTTGCAGAATCTTTGGAAGTATGATTCACAAGACTTCTTTGTTATATATAAAACAAAAGGCCTTTTACAAAAATCCTATACAAGTCCATTAAGTAACTGCAGCCTCTCAGGGTCACTAACCCTAAATTCTGATACTAAGGCCCATAACCAAAGGAGTGCTGTATCATACAACACGGAGAAGCACTTATTCTGATCTATCCAAACCCACTAATTATACAAAATGCATTTTGCTGATTAAGTCATAAAGTTTAAGAGAAAACACATGTCATTATGTGGCAATTGTTAAACATGAAAAAAAGCTTGGGCAACACTGTAATTGTGGAGAAGCTTGAATGGTTTGAGGCTAACCCCTGTGTAGACAAGAAACGTGTTATTTAAAGTTTAGGTAAACCTCAGTTAGCATATAACCAAGTGCATTCTTGAACCATTGTGCATCGATACTGTCTCCCAGAAAATAAAAAAGTATAGAAAATTAGAGCCTGCCATCATCCTGTAGCTGAAGTGCAGTTGGAGTGCCTTTCCAGTTCATCCCCTATGTGAAAAATTGCCTTTGGAATACAGTGATCCAGGGACTACTCATATAATACACTTTTCAGATGATTCTAGCAAGCCACAGCTTCTTAAAACTGTATCTTTGTATCACATACCCCGAATTTCCATGGGACAAGCACAGTGCTGGCTTCTTCAGGTCCCAGCAAAAAGCAGGTAGTTTTATTAATATTTTGTGGATTTGTTTTCAAAAAAAAAAAAATCAAGTTATATATGAGGTGGCACAATTCTAAATTTATGCTAAATTGTTTGGCAGTGCTTTTGAATTCTGTTTGCTGGATTCTATTACACAGCACAGCAAACATGAGAGTCCAGTAAGAGCTGTCTGTGCCTGGCTTTAATTCTGGTTTGGATGACAGTGTTAGCAGTTTGGGAAGGGTCTGGAGTTATGGTTTTCAATCATGACTGAATCCAGTTTTGCCATTTAGAATTCAACTTTTGAGTGGATACCATTAGAGTCTATAGAATTAATATCATTATAATTTTATATCCTATGGTATTGGTAAAAATGTGATGGTTCCAAACCACTACATGTAAAGCATTAAAGGTATACAAACATAGTATTTTGAAAAATTTATGCATTATAATAGATAAACTCCACACAGTGTCTTATGTTACTGTAGGTACCCTGTATGTACAAGAAAATAATTTGCTATATACCTTACAAGTATGTTTTCATAGTTGCAGAAGCATTAAGGAATTTCTATGCAGGGTTTTATCTCTACAGAACCAGTCCTAACCAAGTGCTGATTAACTTAATGAAAAGCTTAAAGAGACATTTCCTCCCTTAATGTGTAAATTCACTGGTCTTGGTGTCACCTTCTCTAAGATGTAGCCTCAGACTGCTTCAATATCAAAGTTATTTTTCTTTAAGACTTCATCAAAATAAGATCTTACTCATAAAAGTGCAAGAATTTTCATATTATAATCCAGTAATTGTATTCCTGTGTCTGGGGAGCAAAAAGTACTTACTTCTTATCTGTATTTATTAGGTGATCTGTATTGGACATCTTCTTAGGTGCACTACTCAAATAAAAGTTCAAAATGAAGAATTCTGACACATGAAGAACTGGCTCCTAACCGGGATAACAACCGCTGTGAAAAAAAAGAGAAACCACTTTTTGAAATGTACATGGTCATGTCTGTTTTTAGACACTGAGAACATTTTTATTCATTATTGACTAGTTGAAATCAAGCTGGAAAAAGAGAACTGCCACCATAAAACAGCTATACTTCATTGCTGAAAATAGTCAACAACTCAGACTCCACTGTATGTAGTACCAAAACATCTCACATCCTAATTCCCTCTTAATTTATGAGGTAGGAATTAGGATAAACTTGAATCCCCTGTGATTAAAATCTTCTATAAAAGGAAAGAACAGATTACAATTTCAAGATAAAGTAATAAAACTGCTGAAGACAAAAAAACTATCTTTTTTTTTGTATGTGTGTTCCTCCATCAAAGGTTTCTTGTGGAGGGAATATCATTTGGAACATGATAAGGTGTTTTGTGTGTCTTTTCTCATGTTTTTTTAACTTGCTGTCTAGTATTCAGGGTGCATGACTCCTCTCATGAAGTATGTAGGACAGGTCAAAACACAGAAAATGGGGTTACAAACCACTAATGCAGCAGAAAACCCAGTAGTTCACATTGTGCTTTTATTAACACATACAACAGGTTGACAGGAAATAGAAACCTGGATGTACTGAGCTAAAGTCCTTTGAAAAATTACTGTAAAAGCACTAATGCAAAAATATTTGCTTGTAGCAACAGCAAATCTTCCTGACCTTGTGAGCTGCACAGCTGAACCCTCACATGGCCATGACCCAGAACAGGTATTGCTCCTAAAACAAGGGGGATTGTCTCAATAATACACAGGCAAAGAGCCCGTGGCGCTGGTGACACACCACAAACCTGGGCCAAGATAAAGCAGAATCCCCGGGGGCAGTGTCAGCCTCCACAAAACCACACTGACTAATTCCTGCAGGTCCATATTTCTGTGTGGAAAAGATCTTAAATGCACTTTGGAGTACCACAGATTTTCCTGCTGTAAATGTTTTCTGATCTCTTGCTAAAAGACCAACAACCAACCATCTCAATACAGTGGAAATACCACACTGTTGCTTCACTCCAGCCTTTACCATTCTCTTATCCAACATTCAAGGGAATATGAAGCAGTATCAGGAGCTGCCAGTCCTTGTGTGGTTCATGGTTCATGTTACTGGAACCAGCACAGGAGGAGCACTCCTCTAAAGCTGCGAGTCCAAGTATTGCTACAGCAAAGTTTATTGCAGTGCATGGGACCAGTCGTGGGAAAAACTATTGTTTGTGAATTTACCTATCGTTGCTCATCCTGAAGTGACTGCTGTTTGTAAACATCACCACTCAGCCCCTCTGCAGCGTGTCAATATCTGTGCCTGGACACCAACAAACGCCTGCGCTGGGGGAAGTGAAACTGAAGGGAACCAAAGCACCACTGGGGAAAACAAACAAACAATACCTAGCTATCCCTCAGTATCCTGGTACCAGCGGTATCCTGGTTATCCTTCAGTACCCTGGTTATCCCTCAGTACCCTGGTATGGGGGGTATCCTGGTTATCCCTCATTACCCTGGTACCTGGTACATGCAGTGCCTTGGTTATCCTTCAGTACCCTGGTTATCCCTCAGTACTTTGGCACCAGTTCCCTGAGCTACCCTGGTTATCCCTCAGTGCCTTGGTTCCACGTTTATCCCTCAGTACCTGGCACCAGGTACCTGTGGCCCCTGGTTATCCCTCAGTACCTGGTACTTGTGGCACCCTGGTTATCCCTCAATACCGGGTACCGGGGGTACCCTGGTTATCCCTAAACACCTCGGTACTGAGGGTACCCTGCTCACCCCTCAGCACCAGGTACCTGTGGCACCCTGCTCACCCCTCAGCACCTGGCACCGGGGGTTCCCTGTTTATCCCTCAGCACCAGGTGCCTGCGGTCCCTGCTCACCCCTCAGCACCAGGGACCTGCGGCACCTGCGGGACCATCCCCTCGGTCCCGGCCGTGCCCGCTCGCTGGACCCGCTCCTGGCCGGCACAGCCCGCCCGGGCACCGCTCGGTGCCATTACCTCGCTGGGGACAGACACACAGACGGACACACAGATGGATGCACGGAGGGACGGAGGGACGGAGGCAGCGACCGCCGGCACCGCCCGCGCCTCGGCACGGCTGCGAGGGGGCGCGATGGCGGCTCGGCTCGGCTCGGCCCGGCCTGCCCCCTTCCCCATTCCCCTCCCCGTTCCCCGCCCCATTCCCGGCCCCACTCTCTCCCCGCCCCGTTCTCCATTCCCCTCCCCGTTCCGCGCCCCGCTGTCTCCCCGGCCATGTTGCGGTGCGGCCGGGCCGTGCCGCGGCTCGGGGCCGTGCCGCTGTCCGTGCCGTGTGTGTCCCGGGGGGCGCGGGGCTCCAACCCGTACGCGCGGCGGCAGCAGGAGGAGTGGCGGCGGCGGAACCGCACGGCGCTGGGATACATGGCCGCGGCCGCCGTGGGCATGGTGGGGCTGTCCTACGCGGCCGTGCCGCTCTACCGCCTCTACTGCCAGGTACCGAGCGGGCCCTCACGGCACGGCCCTGCCCTTCCCAAACCTCCCCTCCCCAAACCTCCCCTCCCCTCCCCAGCCTCCCCTTCCCAAACCTCCCCAAACCTCCGTCCCTGCCCTGCCAGGCCACGGGGCTGGGCGGCACCACGGGCGCGGCGGGCAGCGCGGAGCGCATCGAGCGCATGGAGCCCGTGCGGGACCGGCGCGTCAGGGTCACTTTCAACGCCGACGTGCACTCCAGCATCCAGTGGAACTTCAGGCCGCAGCAGAGCGAGATCTACGTGAGTCGCCGCCGTCATCCCCCCCTCAGGGACCCTCAGGTGTCCCCCCCTCAGGGACCCTCAGGTGTCCCCCCCTCAGGGATCCCCAGATCTTCCCCTCAAGGATCCTCAGGTTTTTCCTCAGGGATCCCCAGATCTTCCCCTCAAGGATCCTCACGTTTTCCCTCAGGGACCCTCAGGTGTCCCCCTTCAGGGATCCCCAGATCTTCCCTTCAAGGATCCTCAGGTTTTCCCTCAGGGATCCTCAGGTTTTCCCTCAGGGATCCCCAGATCTTCCCCTCAAGGATCCTCAGGTTTTCCCTCAGGGATGCTCAGGTTCCCCCCTCAGGGAGCCCTCACAGAGAATGACCGAGGCTGGCAGAGACTTTCAGAGATCGTCCACTCCAACCACCAACCCAGCACTGCCCGTGTAACCCTGAGCCACCAAAGCACATCCCCTGAACACCCCCAGGCATGGTGACCCCAGCCCTCCCTGGGCATCCCCAGCCCTGCCCACACCAACAGTGACACACGGTCTAATATCTAATGAGAACCTCCCCTGGCTCAGTTTAAGGCCCTTTCTGGTGGTCTAATATCTAATGAGAACCTCCCCTCTCTCAGTTTAAGGCCATTTCTGGTGGTCTAATATCTAATGAGAACCTCCCCTGGCTCATTTAAGGCCCTTTCTGGTGGTCTAATATCTAATGAGAACCTCCCCTCTCTCAGTTTAAGGCCATTTCTGGTGGTCTA
>JAWWTY010000038.1:4835505-4863462 GCA_035222235.1 Margarornis squamiger
TCCCCTGGCTCAGTTTAAGGCCATTTCTGGTGGTCTAATATCTAATGAGAACCTCCCCTGGCTCAGTTTAAGGCCCTTTCTGGTGGTCTGATATCTAATGAGAACCTCCCCTGGCTCAGTTTAAGGCCATTTCTGGTCCTCTCAGTGCAGGCAGGGCAGAGGGACCGGCCCCCACCTCACTACACCCTCCTGCCAGGGAGCTGTGGAGAGCAGTGAGGTTCCCCCCTGAGCCATCTCCCTTAGGATGCTTAATTCCAGATAAAGAACTCTGTTTGAGAAGTGGAGGGCTGCACTGGATTAAAAAAAACCCCAAGAAAATCAGTGTACAATTATGTTATACAGGTGGTACCAGGAGAGACTGCACTGGCATTTTATAAAGCGAAAAATCCTACTGACAAACCAATAATTGGAATCTCCACCTACAACGTGATCCCCTTTGAAGCAGGACAGTATTTCAATAAAATACAAGTAAGTGTGAGCAAAGCAAAGATTGTGTTTTCCTTTACATGAATGAAAATAGTTGCCCATAAACTAGTACCACTGACTGAGGGCAGGTGGCCCAGCCCACTGGCACCTTTGCACACTTGATTAAAAGCTAATTTTTCCCCGCCCTGTAACACAGGAGGAACAGAATTGCTGTCATGTTGGTCATGTGATTGATTCTTCCTAGGATTTTAGGGATGTACAGGGAATGACAGTTGCTTTTAAAAGGTGAAGCTTTCTCTCATGTTGGCAGAGAGAAAACTGCTAACCATCTCTGTTGTCATTACCATCACTGTTGTCTAATTGTGGTTTATTTCCTTCCCCCCCCCGCAGTGTTTTTGTTTTGAAGAACAGAGGCTAAATCCTCAAGAGGAAGTTGACATGCCTGTCTTTTTCTACATTGATCCAGATTTTGTGGAGGACCCTAAAATGGCTAAAGTTGATTTGATCACCCTCTCTTACACCTTCTTTGAAGCAAAGGAAGGACAGAAGTTGCCACTTCCTGGATATCAGTAATGGGCCATCTCTACAAAAAGGGACTTCTGCTGCCTGACTCCCAGTTTTAAGACCATTTTTCCTTGGAAGGAAAAACTGCAGGAGTACTGTGCAATATGAAATTATATTATTAAACTACCATGGACACATGCTGTCATTAAAGTATATGTATATATTGTTTTTTAAACCAACTTAAATGTAGCTGGAAAACTATTTTTTAGTAATAGCATTTCTTCAGTGGATGGGAACGCTGTTCCTGAAATAGGGAGGGTTTTCTCAAACCATGTTTTTATGTTATCTGAACACTATGAAACAAATTCTTAAAGCCAAGGGTAAATTAAGATCTTCATTTAAATAGAGAAGAATAAATCAGTTTAATAAGGATCTAAAATTGCATTGCTGTCTCTGGAGAATAAGTTCCATGTTAAGCTGCTTGAGAAAAAGGTAAAACCAGATAATCAAGGAAATTCCATAACCCAATAAAGTTTGACTGTGTAACCCTCCCTGGCACAGGAGGTTATAATGATTCAGAAGATGATGAGCCCTCTCAGATTATTACTGAATCAGTAGTTCATTTGGTAAGAGCAGACTGCTCTAAAACTGTTATCATGAGAACAGTAATTTAAGTGTAAGCACATCAGATCTGTGGGATGGTTTCCATTTAGAAATACCATGTTATTTCCATGCTGTGTTCTACTCATTCAGGTACCTGTACTGTAATGAGTGCTGTGTGCCTCTGCAGAGGCTGTACTTTGGGCACCTCTACACAGAGACAAGCTTGGCTTAGGAATGAAATGCTTTGAGGGAAGGGCAGTACATAAACATCTGCTCGAAACTGCAGCTAAATTAACAGCGTAGGAGTCTCCTCAAAAGCCCAAATCAGCTCTGTTCAGAGGCTGAGTCCAACAGAACCTGCCCAGCAGCACAGCAGTTCTTCAGAGGGACTCACTGTTTACCACCAGACCACATAAGCCTGTATTTATGTAACTTTTGGTCATTATCTGTGGGGTAGGTGTAATAACACTCTATCATTGCTTTACAAACAAGGAGTTGCAAAGCAAGTTTAAGTGACTTACTCATTTTCAGACAAGAATTAACCTCAGCCAGTATCTCATCTGTTAGGCCAGTTCTTTCTACCCCTTTCAGCAGAGATCTAACTAAGACTAATCTTAGTTTGCTTGGACTTTGAAGAGATAATGGGTACATCAGAAATAACTTCCAGTTACTGGAGTTTCAATTACATTTGCATGCAGTAATTCAAAAAGTGCTCTTTTGACAATAAATGGATGCTACCCTTAAAATGCATTACTGTACCAATGATGTGTGCTGGATAAACAGATTCTGGATGACATTCATGACAGGTCTTCACTGTATATTAAAGTTTGAAAACTTAATTCTTTCATCTCTCTAATGCATTTTATCCAGCAGAACATGTGGAGCCCATACAAATGAAATATATCTGTATGAAGATAGCAGCACGCTTCATAATCCCAGTATGCTTCAGGAAAACAAAAACCCAACATCAAGACGAATCTTTGAATCCAGGCTAGGGAAGAAGAAAACATTCTTACCTGGGTTTAGTCCATTGTCTTTTTGAAAGCAGAACTGACTGTGTCAAATCTCCACACATTGCTTCAGAAGAATATCCCTGGCAAGTGTCAGTTCCTTAAAAATGTGGGGTTTCCCCCTGAATTTGAAAGCCCAAGTTTGCCTGGGTGCTGTTCACATTCCAACTGTAAAAGAAGCTCGGTAATTAGCCTGTTCCTTTTCCCCTATCTCTGACCATTTTGCTGCTTTAAATACAAAACGGTTCAGTCAGCAATCATCCATTATGGATTACCACACTGCAATAGCCCATTTTGATTTGTTACCATTAGTGTGTGGGTTTTGCCAATAACACTAAGCTGTAGGGAAAAAGAAATGGATCCAGCTCAAATCCTATTTTCAGCTGTTTTCTCAGGCTGCTGCAAGTAATACAAGAGAAACAGTAAAGCAGCTTTTCACCTCAGCTTACAAAAACCCCAGCCTTGTGTTTTGGATAGAAGCAAGGTGTTCTAAAGGTCCTGCAGCAAAGTTGCTGACTATGCAATGACACACCACGGATTTACGCTCAAACACTTCCAATGTCACCTACATTTGGTGTTTCAGGGAATACACAAATATGCAAAGACTCAGAAGCGATGAGAGTTACCTTCCCAGTAAGCATTTGCTTTTATTTGGAATTTTATGCTACAAAAATTGCAAAACCAGCTGAGAACGTATCCCTTAAACAGTTAACATAAAGGAACAGTTTAAAATGCAGTATCTCACAAAAAAATTAGCTTATCTGCTATGAACATGAACTAAGTTCTCAAGTTTTATATCAACTATAAATTCAGAGAACTATACCTGTTAAAGTGCACAGTTTACATTCAGCATTAAAATAGATAAGGCACTGTAATTATTAAAAGATAAAACTGTTATTAACAGGGTTAAACAACTTAATTAAAATAAATGGATAACTACTGCTCATCTGCATTGTAGATAATTAATTTTTCCTTCACCAGAACAATCTCTGCAGGGCAGGAACATTGAGAGAAATAATTGATCCCCCTTCAATATTTACTGAGTAAATAAAAACAACAACAACATAGGAACAGGCAGGTTTTTTTCTGTTCTGTTAATCACGGATGACAGCACCTCATTTCCCAGCTCAGGTTCTCTATATTGGGGGTTTTTAGGAAGGAAATAAAACTCTGTATTCAGGATATGATTGTAGGAAATTAACACTCTGTGTCCTCAGACATGTATGAAGAGGCCCAATTTGAGAAAAAAGTCCTATATATCAAACCCCTTTTATAAATTTTTAAGGAGATGAAAACTGACAACAGTTAGGGCAAAACAGAAACTGGATTCTGCAGTTCCTGTAAATGTAGTGTCCCTTTTGTTTACTGGTGTCAGGTGTCAAGTGTTACTTCACCCACAGGTGAGTTTGGAATCATATTTTAAAGGCCCCAAAATACTTCAAAATAACCATGCAAGTCACCTTGAAGAATACACAGGTGGACATTTAGGATGAACTGTCAAGGTGTAGACCCAAAGAACTTTTTTTGCACACAGCTTAGTACTCCAATTCTAATTATTTGTCGTGTCAAAACCTCTCCTGTTATTCCCTTGTAGGTTACAGGAAGCACTGCACAGGACCAGCACCAGAGAATAATGTGCTCAGGAAAAGATTCCCACTCCACCTTCAGCAATCTGTACTCTTTTTAACTTCTGTCTTCAGAAGCACATCATCAATTTCTTCATAAATAGCTCTGAAAGAAGAGGAACTTCCATCACAGGTGTTTCATTTTGACAAAAGGCCCCAAGGAAAAGCTGTCCAAGCAGGAACTGCCAAGGGTTTATAGTGCTGCCTCAGAGCAGCTTTGGTTGCAGGATGCCCAGGTTTCCACAGAAACCAAGAGGCAACCCTGTGGTGCTGCTCTGATTAGACACTTAATGAGATACCTCTGGACAGTGTCACTTTTGATGAAAGAAGCTTGGGAGCAGGACTGCAAAGAGCAAATGGCAAGTGTACCACCATGCAATTACTGCACTAATTAAAAACAAACAATGAAGGCTTTGTTGAGATTTTTCTACCTCAGAATTCAATAGTTCCCTGGAAATAAGTTTTGTGTAGATGGCTCCAATTGTTTTTTGCAATTTACTGGTAGAAAGCAGAGTTCAGCCGTCTGTTTAATTTTGTATTAATTTGCTGTCTGACTCTTTTGGCCCTCTGGAGAGTCCCAGCATCCATTCCTTTTTGTAGTTTATATTTAAATAGGGGATTTTCTTGACATGAAGTAGAAAAACATTTTCAAGAATCATGATTCCCTTGGTTGCCTTGTTCCAGAACTACCTGTGCTGAAGTGTCAATCAGCTTCCTCCAGCAGGACCCTTTACCATATTTCATTCACCCTTCTGTATCACCAGACAGGATTTCAGTAGATCATTTTTGACACATTACTCCTCTGTTTTTACAGATGCCGTTTAATGAGCACATTATAGGAGTTTATTCCTTAATTGCTTATGCCAGAAATATGGAAAGAAAACATACAAAATGCAGCCACTGTCACTTACATGAGCGATCCAGTTGGTCAGTTAACTCAAGTCTAAGTGGTCAGTTTTCTCACTCAGAAGAAAAAGCCACCATGCCTTTGGCACCTAAGAAAACTGTATTGTCTGTTTTGAGAGTTACTTACTCAGTGGGAGCCAAGGGATCAAATTCCATTATCTCGTAGTAATGAGGTGATTGTTGCTTGCTCTTTGATGCAGCTGGAGAATAAAGACAGGCAGACACATCCAGATTTAAATGGCAATGAAAAGCATGTTTACTGCATGTTACTTTTAGTGTCTTCCTGAAAGCAGCAGATTATTGCTATGGATCCAGCTGCTGTAACTACTGAAATGGACAGATGTGTCTAAGAGAAGCCATGAGCAATGTGAGAGTTTGTCACTGTTGCTCCCCTTCGTCTTTAAAGGCCTTAAGATCTAATAAGAACAGTCAATCTCTCTGAAACAGGTGGTTTGCAGTTCTTATTACCTGCTGGTGATGCTCCACTCAGTGGTGTGGTCTGTCCGGCCCGCAGGTTTATTGGGTTCAGAGGCACTGGGCTTAAAAGAGCCGCCAGCTGAGGACATGAAGCGAAAGGGTGCATGAACAGGTTGTTCTGTGAGAACTGGTTTGACTTTACCTTTATAATGCTGACTGATCTTTACTCTCAGACTGCTGCAGGTAAAGTGCTGAGGTCAACAGTTAGCAAGCCAATTAATGCCCATTCTCCACAGAAACTTTGAAGCATCTTTTAGTGTTTTCTATAACGTATTTATATAATTTACTTCTGTGTAATTTGTTACACTACACAGAGTCAAAGATCTGCTTTTATTTGCAGTTTAAAACAAGGACTGTGTATGTTTGTCTGGGGGCTCATTCTAATGTTTTCTATTTGGTGCTGCCTACCACAGAACAGCACTCAAATTCCTAACATTGCCTCAAAGCCCCTTCATATTCTTTGCATCCTTCCTGTCATGGGTGTTTCTCTGCACATGACATTTGTCTTACACTGTACTTGGAGTTTAAGTGTTTCATTTTTTGGGTGAGTTGTGGGGATTTTTTTGTATTTTTTTTATTTTTATTCTTTATTTTTTAAGTATCTTACTTGAGATAGGAAACACACACAGAGTAACATAATGGCAACAGGAGGAGATAGCTTGCTTCACAGAGCAACAAATTAAACACAAATAATAGAGCAATTGCTCTCTGCAAACTCCCTTGGGATATATATATTAGCATCTGTGGTACCACAAGAGGAAAGCTGACCTGGTCACCAAGTACAGCATCCCCTGATGTACGGAGAAGGACCAGAGAACAGATCTTTGTATCCCATGTGGGAGCAGTCAGGGTAAATGCAAACAGTCCTCATTTTGACAGCTGCCAGACAAGAAGGATTATTGTGAACACGAGTATTACTCACATTGCTATATGTATGTCCAGCTGGGTTGCTGACACTATTGTTTTGTGCTTCAGTTGCAAACCTAGGAGAGAGTAATGCATTGAAAGTAACTAAGAAATGATCACAACTTTATAAATTTTGCTGGTCTGTCTGTCCTGTATGTCACAACTGAGAGCAGCACAGGCAGGTGGGCCAGTGTTCCATACACAGGTACCTCTCCTACCCTAAACTCTTTACTGCCCTCTTTCATTTTTCTCCCTTTCACTGCAGAACTCAAGCAGAAAGCCATAGATATCTCAAGTATGTTTTGCCTGTCGAGATACATTTCTGTCTATAACTAAGCAGTGCTGCAGGAGTAGTGTATTTCTGAGCCTGTTTAGCAATGTCTAGCACACAGGTAGCTTTCACGTGTGTAAAAGCAGTAAATCTGTGTCCTCAGATCTGTCCTATACTGATTAAATGAATTACAGAGCATTAATACCTCTGAGGATCTGTTATCTGTTCCCATCCCTTGATAAGAGACGGGGATTGCTGAGCTTTTGCAGGAGCTGCTGAATCTAGCTGTGGATAAATTGATGGATGATGCCTGGTTCTATCTTCAGGGGGTGCAGATATGCAATCTGAAATTCAAAGCCATAATTAATGATCATTTAAACATTATTAAGCAAATGTTAGTTAACTTTGAACACTGTAAGAGTAAAGTTTTGTTTGGAAGGCCTATAAAGAGTCTGAAATCAATTGCTGTTTATCACATGAAAGGCAAAATTTTAATAATCTGAGATGTTATAGATCCAAGACATTTATCTGCTTAAAATATCAGAACAACATCAGTAGTGCTCTGTGTGGTAGATACCACTTAAAACTCTTCTCACTATTTCTAAACCATTAAAATGGAATTCTAGGCATTTATTCTGGGGGCAACATTCACACCTTTAACTTTGGTATATGGACTTCCCTAGAGTGGGTGAAGGAGGAGCTTCTGCAAAAATAGTAACTCAGGGTACCTGATACCAAGTGCCTCCTGAAAAAACTCTGACATGTTTCTTTCTTCCAAGCCTACAGAACAAGGAACTACCAAACTGTTTTACAAGCCTCACTGGAGAAGAAAACAGAGCATGTTCTACTGCTCAAATCTGCATAATGGGGGAAAAAGATTACTGCTTCCACTGTAAACAAATTACAGGGAATCTTATACTCCCTTACTTATGCACACATGTCAATTCTTCCTTTAAGATGTAAGGATCATCCTTAAAGTTAAGGAGTATCTTTGTTTTCTTTCTTACAGGAATCTTCTTGACTCCTGCTCTAAGCTCTTGTTGGTTTGTTTTAGGAGAGCAGAGTGCAAGGGAAAGGGGCTGTCACCACTCACTAGGGCCTGAAGGAGACACTGCCGGGTCAGGCTGCACCACTGCTGACACAGGAGCTGGAGAGTCTAGGGACAGGCCAAGCAGGTCACTTGAGGGAGCAGATGGCTGTTTCCTGTACAGCTTAACATTTAAAAAGAGTAAGTTATTAAGGGGGTTTGGGCGTTTTTGGTTTTTTTTTAAATAAAGGAGCTTGTATAGTTTTTAAAAAATTGCTATTTTTACAGAACATACACTTGTCAGAAGACCAGGACAGTGTGTGTGTGTGAAATATAGCTGGTGAAATGAAAAACGCATTCCAGAAAAGATCAGTTTCAAAAAATAAATGAAACCAGTTCTGAAGAAGGAAATAGGAAGGATTGAATTCTAAAAAGCCACTGTGAGCTCGTTAAATACAGTTTGATATTGATCTTCTGATTGATCCTGTACAATTTTTTTCATGCTACTTATTCACATTATTGAGATTTGATACATACTTTGGGGATTGATTTTTCAGTCCTCTATTGGATATGAAAAGTTCAAAATCACAACAATGTTTCCTAGGACACAAAAAAGGGTTCCCTTTGTTCCTCCTGTGAATGTGTTGGAATGAAGATTTTAAATAATAGCAATAATAAATAAACAAACCTGTATGCTTGAATCATACAGGTTTGGTCACACCAGAGGAAAAATAAATAAAAGATGATGCATTTTAAACTCAGAATCTCCTGAGTAATATAAAAAGGCACAGAGTGCACCATTTGGGCTATTAACTAATCCAACAGTGCATCCATCAAGCAAAACCATCCACCCACATAACCAGACCAGTAATGGTGACTTTTCAAGAGCAGTATCAGTGTGTTGTCTCCTGAACCTCTCAAGTAGAGAATATAATTCTGCATGTATCAAAAGGGTATTTTCCAGACCAAAAAGAAAAAGGAATGTCTGCAGTCCTGGAGTTCATGAGTCCCTCCATAGTTACCTCTTCACGTTCACGTTGTATTCTCTGGTTCTCCAGAAAACGAACTCTGTTGCGAGAGAACCTGTTGAAGTGGCAGAGTTAAATGTTCATTCTTACATTTCTGTGATGTCATTCGTCAGAGTATGAAACTGGTTATAATCAAAGTTTGATTATCCAAACACTCCAGAGGCACCAAACAAGCACTAAGGTGCTGTCCCTGGAGCACTTGTCCCTGCACAGGGATCTGTCCTGGGGTCACCTCCATCACACCAGCTGGGCTGGTCCTGGGCTCATGTTTGGAGACAGCCCCCTGTTTGTCCCAACTCCAAACCAAGGCACAGCTGACCATGGTTTGCCCCTGTTCATGGCAGAGAGAGGTAACTGAGAACACACACTGCACCAGATCTGGCTCCTGCTGACCAGAACACTCTTCCAAGCGAGTCCCAGGAAGCCTTCTGTCCTCAGAGCTTCCCCATGCCATCCCAGACAAACCACATACCTGTTCTGGCATGCAGCCCTCTCATTAGTTCACAAATTTGAAATAATTTTTCAAAAATGTAAACAAACTAACAAAAAAATCTAACTACATGAATGTGTACATACTAGGTGTGACCACAGTGCTACTGTGGGTCCAGAAGAGACCCAGACAAGTGACATTCAGCATCCAGAAGGTCACTGCTTCAGCACCAAGAGCCCTGAGTGGTATGGACACGAGAGTGTCTATACTATTCAGGGTTACTGCACTAGAGAGGCCCAGAAAGAGAATACAAATGAACAGAGGAACAGAAGGAAAAGGCCTTTTCAACTGCAGAACCCAAAATATCCATCTGAAATCCAGGAAGGCCAGAGAAGCTGCAGAGACACTAGAGGGAGGCACTGCCACACACATGAGCTGTTGTTGCACAATGGAGATTGCTCCAGATTCGATTTGGATTCCACATTGATAATCAGAAACAGAGAATGCAGCATGACTTGTCCTCAAACAATACCCACAGTATGAGACAGCTGCAGCTCGTTAAAATCAGTTTGCCCTTTGCACATCTCATTGTTCAGAGGGAGATCCAAAGAACAAATCTGCAACACAAAATTAACTAAATACATTTTCATACCTATCAACTCTAAAGTACAATGGATCCCCACCCAGGAAGACTCACTACACATAAACCATAAGGTTTATATGTATAAAGCCACAGTGCAGTATTTCCTGTCCAGTTTCATAATGGCAAATTAATTGCTCCTTCAATCACTAGGTCTTTCATAAGGAATTTGTTGAATTATACCCACAAGCTTCTATGCACAGTTCAAGAGGCTGCTGGCCTTGCCAGCATTCATCAGTTGTAACAAAAACGTAAGCCCACCTCTGACCTCAGTAGATTTACAAAGCTGAACAGAATTCCCTTTTTGTTTATTAAAATGAAAAGCTTCCTAAAGCAAGAAGCGAGCACAGAGTTCTTTCAAGGCAGTTGCTGTAAAATACAGCAACGCTACTGCAGACATAAAATTTAAGGATAAATGACACCTAAACATTGTCAAGACTAGGCCCAAAGTTTGGGCTTAAGACACTTAGAAGAATTAGTGAGATTTTCAGTGCAGCATTCAGAAGAGGATTAAGAAGAAAAGATGACTAAATTCTATAAATCTGCTAAATGTAATCATGAACCATTGCACTTGATATACAGTGATTTCTAGAACATTTCTTAGCCATGGAAGAGATCAACTACTGAAGATGGAGGGGTGGTTTCTATTAAATGAGAATACTCTCCATGAGCATACTCATGTGATATTTGGGGGCTAACACTGGAATTTTAAGTCGAAAATGAATTCCAGTTTTGCTAGCATCTAGTCATGCTACCAATGCCATAACAGGCAAACACCCAGAATGTCAATCTGAGTACTGAGTGCTTTCATGTGTGAAAGGAAGAAACATTTTCTGCTGTAGGACAAGCAGAACAGAGTGTTTCAATCCAGCTGAGAACAGCAAGCGACTCCCTGAAGTGTGCAATGAGGCAGAATGCTGCTCCATGGCCAACTCCTGCAGTAAAGCTGTCAACGTTGCTTAGAAAGGAGAACAAGCATTCCTTCCTGGAAGCACAGACACCTAACAGAGGTAAGGATCATCACCAAAGGGTTTGTAGCAGGCTGATGACAAATTCCCTGGGCACTACCAAAAAGGAATGTCAGATTCCAGAATGATTTTTGTTTGGGTGCCTCCATCTGATTTCCTGTCTGTGTTGTTAACTTCTTTTACCCTGTTCTAATGGTTTTCCAGCCACCTTCCTGAACCATTTCTGAAGTGTTTAGAAGAAGGCAAACACATAATTTCCTCTTTTTTGCCATCACGTTTCTTTTCTGGATTTAAGGATAAAATCTGTCTCCATGTGCAGGATGAACATTAGGGACCATCTGTCCACAAGTACAATTACTCAGTTAGGATCCCAAAGGTGAGGAGAGAGGCCTTGTACTTACCTTTCATGTCCCAGGAGGACATTATTCAGATCTTCATTTACTTGTATTAACTCAACTATCACATCTTCATTCTCCACTGTCACCAACAATTCCATGATCCTCTCCTGCATCATCCGACAGGTCTTATACAGTTTCTGCCCAAAGCAAGGGAAATAAAAAAATAAATTTTAACTGTGGTCTCTCAATCTGTCAGTTCTGGAGATGAGTGATAAGACACTCAAGCACTGCAGATTCATGGGTAGCAGTCCTTAATTTACACAAACCACAAGTGCACTGAACATTGCAAATAACACAATGTTCATGTGGTCGACTTCTGCAGTGCAGGTTCACAACTCCCACCATCACAGCCAGCACTCCTTCCCAATCCCTGCCTCTTGACCCACCTTTATTTCTAAAGATATACCTGTCTCCAAAATAACACAGACCCCTCTGGGTGATGCAGAGTAAATGTGATTTGATCCTGCTTGAAGCTGATTAAACTCAGCAGGATACCTGGATGTAATCCTGTTCAACGTCTGCTTGAAGAAAAGACAATAGTGATCTGAAGGTGAGAAGTGTCCTGTGACACAAGTCTCCCGCTCTAACTATCCCTCTGCCTGGGCAAGTCTGGATGCACTTCATCTCTGCACTTTGACAGAGTACACAAACCTTACAGAATCAGCTGGTAGGAGAATCATGAGAGTTTATTAAGCAGAATTTTGCATTATTGCCTGTTGAAATGGAAGACAGATGTTTATATTGCTCTCCTCTGTAGATTCTGCATGTTCAAAGAAACAAATTCTTTAGCAACAGGAACTTTAACTCAGCCAACATTCTTTTTTTTTCCCTGCATTTGCAAATGCTGGCTGGCTCTACTTAAGGAAACAAAAAATGGATGGGGGAAATCATTCTGTTTGCACCCTGCTAGTCAGAAATTGCTCTAATATTATTTTCAAAGGGATCTGATTTTTCCTCAAAGCACACGTACTTCACATAAATAAATCAGCTACGTAAAAAGAAATGTTGCATCCCTTTGTCGAATCTGTGTCAGGAGTACAGAGTGCTGTACTTTTCAGTACTGTATCTTCATAGCCCAGGATAAAACACACAAAAACGTATTCATCTACGTGTCTGTAATTAAATTTAAAACCTCTCAGACTTCACACTTTACTACCTGATCTGCATTCAAAAAAAAATGTATTTCTTATGGCTCCATTACACAGGCAGACTGGCCCCTTTGCAAGCATCAATAATCCAGAGAGGAGGAAGTTGAGACACTCATGTCAGGCACGGATTTGCCAGGCTTTGCTCCTTGTGCACAATCCTGTTTTGAAAAACTGGAGTTTTACAATGAGGGAGCAGCAGCTGGAATAACAATCATCAGTGATTCCCATACATTTGTGCTAATTCTTACCAGCTGCTGGTCTGCACTCAGATTCCTGCACGTCCATCCAGTATATCTATTCACTATCCAGCACAACAGTTTGTTACTCTTCTTGGCTGACACTGAGCTATTCTTTAACTACCATTATTGGCCAGCACTTTATTTCAAGTAAGATCTGATATCTTAAGCTTTGTCCAAAACAGGGTGGGGAAAGGGAGGAGCCTGGCCACTAATGAACACAGAGAACTGAAAACATGTTGCACTGATCAAGCTCACCCTGTTTCAGCATTTATTGAGAGACTCCAGGTATATCTGAAGGACTGAAATCAGTGTCTCCAACTCACTCAAAGCCTAAGCAAGCAGTTCTTTTAATAAAGGACTTTGTTCTCTGACAACAAAAGCCTAATCCAAGCAATCCAGGTAGTGCCACAAACAAAAGGGAACATTAAACATTGTTCAAGGAACAGGCTGGCCATGCTTGATGTTTTATTCCACTTGGTGCACGGGGGAAAAAGAACGGAAAGAACAACAGTGAAAGGAATGAATTTTCAGTCACTCTCCCACATATGGGAACTCCACGCCCTGTCCTCAACCTTTTGCCAACAATTTTATTACTGGGAGTGTCAATAGGAATCCACTGGTTTACTGTGGGCAACTGAAGGCAGCAGAAGGGCCACAGCAGGAGGCAGGAAAGAAGACACACTTTTCCTGTTTCCCAACCAGAAACACTTATCTTGTCTGGACTGGACAGAGGTGGCCAAGCATATTAAACCACTGCATTCTCAACAGCACCCAATAAGGGTTTCTTGCAAAGGAAAATTTCTACACTGGGCAGAAGAAGTGCACTCAAGGCTTGCAAAAATTAGATCAGTTCTCCAAAGCATTTAATGCTGTAAAATTGCCAAAAATGCTTCCTCATCGTAGAAGTTTGGAGGTAAGGTTAGAAACAGAAGGGTGTGATAAAGGCTTTTTAAGTTCTTGCAGACAATATGAAACAGAAAAACTTCCACTGACATGGTCACTATTGAAATGCTGAAGTAATTCTGTATTTTTAATTTCTAAACCAGAAAATACAGCATAAGCAAGTAGAAGAAATGACATCACAGCAGGAACATCCACACGTTCACTGTCAGATCTAAACTGGACTATTGCAATACAATTCCTTCAGGCTACACTTTAAGAGCACGTGGATTCACCTGTGGCAGAGCAAGCTCTCAACCTCCGAGGTCACACACACAAAGCCAACGCTCCATATCCCTCACTGGCCTTCAGTCTGCCTCTGAGGCACTGGGGATGATCAAGAGAGCACTGAAAACTGCAGGACGGATATGAGAGCCAGACTGTGTCATCACCTGTTTTCCCACAAGGCAACTGCGTCCAACTGGAATGTTCTCGGGGCTGTTTGACAGAACATGCTTAACAGACAACGCTCCATTATGAAATTCCTTTGCCCTTGGAATTCCCTAGAGCTTAAATTTGCATTGCAAGCTCTATTGTGCTTTCCTGACTATCTCGATGTCAGGGGCAGGTGAAGGAGACAAAAGAAAGCTGAGCAAAAACAGAGATCGAAACCTGTTGTTGGATTCCATTTGCCAGTCTGAATGCAGATGTTAAAGGAAAGGATGCAACAGATTTTAAAATCAACTTTAACCAAATCAATATACCCCACCAATGAATTATCACATACCTGTAAAAGATTCATATCATCTGGATTTTCAGAGCCAGGAGCATTTTCTCTTAATATTGATGACATGACTCTGACGTTCATTTTTGCCATGTCCAGTTCACTGTACAGTTTCCCAATCTGTTGAATTCCACAGGAGAACATTGTGGAGGTGAGCAGAGCAAGCAGAATAATTCTTACCTCTAATACATACTTTCTTCCCCATTAGGTATAATATGGGCCCAATTAGCATTATTTTATCCCAGTGACACGCCATGAAAATGAATGGAATTAGCTCAGCTTTTATACATGCAATCAAACTAAGATGCAAGCCTGATAGCACTACTTGTTTTCCTTACAGTTAATCCCTCTCACTCAGGTTACTGGTACTCCTTTCAGGTAGCTACAGGGAGGCAGGAATGGAAGTGAACCATCCCTTTCCTTCCTGCTTTTCAGAACACTCTTTTCACACAAGCCTTATGCAAAAGTACGTTTGGCTTTCTCACTTCCCTTTGAAGCTGCTTTTATCAATTTGCACACCAGCATTGTGAGGCACCATTAGATATTCACACACTTGAGTAAATGATTGCACAACCCAAGCCCACGAATGCAGAGATGCACCACTTGATCTGATGGTGCCTCCATCCAGTGGCCTGTGTGCCCAGGCTGCTGGAGCCACCCATTAACAGCACGTTTCGAGTGGGCTGCCTGCCCTAAACCTGCAGTACTGCACCTGCTCTGGAGTCAGCAACAGTGTGGGGCCCGTGGGAAGAGGCAGCAAGGAACGTTTGGCAGGACAAGCAGAAGATGGTGATGACTGTGCAGGAGACCGAGGTGAAGTCTGTGGAAAGACAAAAGAGCAGAGCTTGGGCTGAACAAAAGAAGTGAAGCAGACACCCTGCTGAGGGAGCATCATCCTGTCAGACTAGACAACTGGGCAGCAGCTTGCTCATCGTCAGTGCTCCCAGGGGATTTGTTGAGCAAGGTCTGGCTACAGAAATAAATCTGATGGCTGTATTGTAATGAAATGGGGCTTGGAATTCAGGTGTCTGTGGAAAGGGTTGGCAAGTAAGTTCCATCACAGGATGAAGTGGAAATGGCTGAAGAACAGGCTAGCAAGGAACTCCAAAGCCATCCAACAGCCAAGAGTCCTTCCCAAAGTGCCTCTGGAATTTTACAACAAAGGACAGTTTAGAATGAGATCACACTTGGAAGCAGTAGCAGGGCTGGAGGGTTGAGTCGGGGTCTCTGCAGAAGGTGAACTACAAAAAGCTGGAATGTTGTGCCTGCAGAAAGCTTCACCTGCATTGCATCTCATCTGACTGCTAAAAAAATATAAATCCAAACCCAGCCAGCACAGGACTACACATTACAGGGCCTTCACTTCCCAGAGACTGAGGGAAACCTGTGTTCAGGTCTGCTGCTGCTGAGATCAACAGAAGGTTTGGCAGGTTTTAGCTGTCAAATACATGTGGTTGACAAAATTATCTCTACTGTACTTGGTGAGGAAAATAAATTATTGCCTATTGAGAGCTGCCTTCACACAGCTTGGTCATTCAGCCTTCAAATACATAAGCTTTTGTGCACTCCACTATTCAACCATCAAATCAAACTCAGGATAAATCTGAGTGATTCCTGTCTGCACTGTAATTGCAAGGTTCCACCCTGTGGTGGATGCCTTTCATGCAGCCCAAAACAAAAAAACATCTGCAAAGAATGGCATTAAAACAAGTACTGTATTTTCAGCTGATCTCCAATGGTCAAGCCATACTTATATTTAATGCTCTAGATGCTACACTATGGTACCTATAGGCATAAATAACATTTATTGTGTATGGACTGTAAGAACAGATGGAAAGATATGTAGACAGTAACCTTTTCTTATGGATTTCTACATCTCTTGATTTAATTTTAAAGACAGACTATGCTCATGTTGTGAACAGTAGGTGTTTTTGTGAAAGCCTTACTCATTTTGGTTGAGGCTTTCAGAAGGTGGTAAGTTTGGAGCACTCAGCACTCATTTGTTTGGAAGTTAATAGCATGGCCAAATCTTTGAGAGTCTCAAGAGAGAGATGCTTCATTTTTGAGAACATATCCACAAATCTGTGGTCGGAAATAAAATAAACTATTATATAGGTCAGGTTTCTTTGTTGTTATCTAAGCTGTTATAATTGAAACTGATTGCTGCTCACGTGCTTAAGTAGGTTGGTCATATTTTGCCCTGGAGCATTTAAATTAAAAAAAACCAAACAACAAACAAACCAAACACACCTTCTTTGTCTACAGAGCTCATACAACTAACACATCCCGTTTCTGAAGTACCCTTGTATATCCTCACCTTAGGTCCACCACTGCTGGTGTCAGAGGATGGAAATTCCACTCCTTTCTTCAGCAATTCCAGGTAAACTTCTTTTACTTCACTCACATCCACCATTCCCTGAAAACCTCGGGCCCAGGTCTAGTGTTGAAACATCAGGAACAAAACAGTCCCAAAAATGGTCAGTCAGACAAATGTTTTTAAAACGTGGCCGTAAAGACAGGTCGTTCCCTACATCCATCCTGGATGACTCCATTCAAAGCAGGAGGAACCACAAAAGCTCCAGGGTTACCTCTCATCCTGCTTGCTGAGTGCAGCCCCAGTCAGAGCACATGCACAGACTGGGAAGGGAATAGAAAAGGTGGAGGCTGACAGTTTTCCAGTTGTCTCTTTGCCTTCCAGTCTGTGCCACTCCTGTGTGAAGCAGGAGCAGCAAGAAGGTCTGTTTTAGGAAGATGTTCCCAGGATATGCTATGGTACAGAAATGGGCTGCACTATTAAATGTTTACCACATAGCAGAGACACTGAACACTTAGAGTTTACTCCACAGACTCACCATGATAAAGGTCAAGATTTTCTCCTGCATGTCGATTGGCAGATTGTATCTTGGGTTCAGTAGTTTCACCAGCTTGTCTTTGCAGAAATCTTTCTTCACAACTAAAGACTGGAATCTTGGGCCACAGTTCTCTATACACATGTCAAGCAGCTGCACACACAAAAAACCCTTCTGTTACACAGAGCCTAGGAAAAAACCCCAGAACTTGACTGCTCTTGTTTCCTTTTGTTTAATTTGTTTCAAAGAGTTATGGGGAAGAGTAGGAATGGATATGAACAGATGATTGCAGCTTGCTGTTATACCTGTGCAGTCCAAAGGAGATGTGTCAGGCAGAGTTAAACTATTTTTAACAGAGAAGCATGGTCACACTTGTTTCCATGTCAGAGCAGTACCTTAACAGCACAAAATCTGCCCATAGCTTAAAAAAATTACTTGCACAGGCTCAGCAATAGAATTAATTCACTGCCTAGCACATAGGTCTGACAGATTCTGAAGAGCTCTGCAAGAGAAGAAATCAGATTACTGAATGCCTCTCTTCTAATCTGCCCTTTAAGTGAGAGACTAATGATAAAATAGAAGAGAACAAATTCAACAGCTCAGAGTACAGTTTCTTCATGCTTTACAAAGGTCACATTGATTTGAAACAGAAGAGCTGGAATGTTCCAATTGTCAGGTTCATCTTCATGAAGGAAGACTACTTCTAAAACTCTGCTTGAAATGCTTGGAGTAGGGTCCCTGGAAGCAACACATCTGCCCTACCAAATACAGCAGCATGTGGTGATGACAATACCTCTCCCTTGTACACCTGGAGGTGGCTGACTACAATTCCCATCTTACAGAAGAGATGTCAAAAGCTGCCACTGCATCCCAGTCACCTGAGGTCAGGCCAATACAAGTCTTGATGGGTAACTGGGCTCAATCAGATCGGGTGCAGAATCAGGAAAAATGGTCACTTGTGCTTCTTGCCCTTCAACTGTGGCTTCCCTTTTCCTCTCAGCATAAGAGGGAAGATGAAAAGGTGAAAGCAAAGGGCTGCCATTAACAAAAGGCTGCAAAATTTCATGGGTTTCGAGACAAAACTTCCCCTGAATCATGTAACAGACAGGACATATTCTCAAAAGGATAAATATATTTTAAGGGATGATAATGTAATCTTGATAGAAGTAGGTTAAATATACTTTCCTATTCAGAGCAGACTATATTTGACTAAGTGAAATCATTTTTGTAACTCATTTTCTAGCCTCAGGACTTGGGGATTTTTCTCTCAGTGTGATCATGAACTTACAGGAGAACAGGTTTCAGACTAGAAGAAAATACATTGCCAAAATGAAAACAGGGTAGAACAAAGAGACATTGGCAGACTGCTGTGCAAAAAACTAACTGAAAGATAATTACAAAAAAATCTTGGCTCGAAACATTATTTTTCATAGAGAGTACATGAAACATATGCTAATAAGCCAAGATATTTGCCTGTGCAGTACTTCAAAGATGGTCTGTGTAAAATATTTCCAACCCAGTGCATGGGAAATTTGGTATGCTACTCCCTATTATTAATTCCCCACTTAAGGGACTGGGTATTTACCCGCTCAATGAAAGCACTGAAGGAGTAGTCTGGATCCTCCACTCAATTATGCCAGTCCAGCCCACTCACTCACAGTGAAACTAAGATGGTATGAGAAAAAGAAGAATTTGACTCAATTATTCTTAACTGGACCATTCACCAACAAGGCACTTTCATGCTAATAACACCTTTCATTAGAATTTCAATGCAGGTATTTATTGTGCAAATTGGACTTCACCATCCCAAGCAGCTCCACTGAAAGGAACAGATCCAAGGTGGCCAAGTCAACCACTGCTCCACATAGCACAGTGGGATCTCAATAGAAACACGTTTTAGTAACAGAACTGGTAAAATAATTTCAACCAAGCCTCCTGTAAATGACAGACAGGACATGAGAAGTGTTGGAATGGACAGAGCTGCAATGTTCAGGCTAGCTGATACCAGAGATCTGCCAAAAAAGGGGGGCAAACTATAATCCTGGTTCACAGGACAGAATCACAAAACTAAAATGGCAAAAGCCATCTCTACAGAGGTATAGACAAGCTGTAAAGAACAAATAAAAAAGGGAGAGGTTGGTGAGTCCAGCAGAAAGTCAAGGACGTTCCTTATCAATAGAGCCCTCACTCAGAATTCATTAGGACTTGCAGCTCATCTAAAGCAGCCAGGAATGGTCCCTGAGGCTGCAAGCAGTGGGTGCAGTGTGTGATGGGCACCTCTCAGAGCTAAGGTCAGTGCAAGCAAACACAGGGAACTGTTTGCTCCTTGCCTTTCTGACTCAAAGGGAAGAAGCCACTAATCCATGTCCAGGATTACACTGCACTGAGCACATCCTGATGTCTACCCAGAAGAGGTTTTGAACAGCTCGATGCTACTCCCAAGGCCAGCATTTAAAACAAACCGGTATGAGCAGCTCTTTCAGCTCCCATTCACCAATTACAGTGCAGGGGCTTTACTTTTCAGGGCACACTTTACCAAGATTCGCCATTTCAAAAATACTGAATTTTCAGAAGCCTTGAATTTTTCAAGTTTCACATTTCAGTGTCCCACTCCTTGTCCTTTTCTTTTCTTCTTTGCCCACATACACCATAAAGTATAATAAAATTTACTAGGACTGTTTTGATTGAGGAGCTGGAAGGCTCTCTCTAGTTTTTGGGTTTTTTTAGATCCTCTGCTTTGTGAATTGTTAATTTAACAAAATAAAATCTGAAGGCCGCATTTGCCATGCTAAATCTTTTTCACATCTGCAAAATTACAGACTATTAAAAGGAAAAACAGAAATATTCTTAGGGGAAAAAAAATCCTCCAAAATTTAAATCCAGCCAATCATACAATCACAGAATGGTTTTAGTTGGAAGGGACATTAAAGACTAATTAGTTGCAATGCCCCTGCCATGGGCAGAGATATCATTCACTAGATCAGGTTGCTCAGGGCCCCATCCCACCTCGCCTTGAACACTTCCAGGGATGGGGCATCCACAATTTCTCTAGGAAAACGACTTCCTTTAAAATATTTTCCAACAACGTAATGCAGAAACAAAATGATCATCTTAAATTTCTGCTTTGGATGTAGGAGTGTGTGTCTGGCCACGGGCACAGAGAGGGAGATATTTAATAAACTACCTCCCCACGTGCTGCCCAGTTCCCAAGCCCTTACAGGTATCAGAACTGGGGCACTGCAGCAAGTGTTTCACCAAACCAAGGGAGATCTATGGAGACAACTGAGCAGGTGTCTCAGTGTTCAGACAGTTCACTTATCCAAAGTCTATTAGTAATAAAAAGTCAAGTAACACACACACACTGTTGGATTCCTGCCTGGAAGTTCTAATCCTCTTCCCTCTGATTGCACAATCCCCACTGCCAAGCCTCGGTGTTATCAAAGGCTGGGCATGGAGCAACTTCATGGCCTGACACACATAAACCTCGATCCATGTGACTTCACAGGCAAAGCCTGTGCACGAAGCCAAGCACATTATACAGCTGGCACTCACCCTTCTTCCTCCAAGTAAATAAATATGCATTTATGAGCAAGGAGAAGGAAGACACTGCTGGGATTTAACATGTCTCAATAACAGAATCGGGGCTAACGTGCAGTTGTGCTGCTTTGATGAAGATTTTCACACTTCATCCTGTGCTCCTTAAGCAGCTTCATTAGAAAGATTAAATTCCAGGATTTCAAGGTTGAGTAAATAGAAGTGGATCAAAGCACCTTTCAAAAGAAATGTGATTTCTAGATCCTTCTTAATTTAATGTAGGTAGGAGAGAATCTGATGCAGAGTCTCAAAAGCTGGAGGCCCACATTTACTGTAGGAAATACAGGCACAAACTTGCACTTCATCAAAAAAAGAGTCCTTATTTTTGCAAAAATCTGGAAGGAAACCAATTTTTAAGAGATGAGAGTTGCAGAGGGAGGGAAGGGCTTTTGTTTTAGAAATTGAAAATTATTTCTGTTTTTCCATTTGCAATGATTTGCTGTTGTAATCCAAGCATTTCAAAATGGGGAACAGGAACAATTTCATTAAGGCAATTAAGAAGATAAAACCAGAAGATGTAGCACATAGGAAGAGTGATTTGGGAACAAAGTTAAAACATGGCCAGCAACGAGGTCATCAAAGGAAAGGTTTTATGCATGCTAAACTGACAGCAGTGCTGGTAGAAAAACAAAAGGAAAGAAGTCAGGGGCAGAGGGAGAGGCAAAGGATGAAAGATCTTACACAAGAACTAAAGCAGAAAGAAAGTGAGTTAGAGGAAAGGCTGGACCTTATCTGAATTTAAAGGAAAAAAAGATTGAGGAACACAAGGAGGGGAAACCTGCAGACAGAAAACAGAAGCTGGGCCAAAAGGATGCAACTGCCTGGCAGGCACAGGTGACATTTACATGTGAGTGGGTGACAACAGACATGGAGAAAGGATCCTGGAACAGTACAGAGACTGTGAGAGTGTTGGCCTGCAATCCCAGCTGAACATCTTACGCACTCCATGTGTGAGCAAATACAATGAGCTCCCAGGCCAAAGTGATAAAGTTCTTCCTTGGGTACACCTGAAACAAGATCCTTCTCTCACTTTGAGGTACTCGAAGACTAAGCTATAATGTCACCTTGGGTATATCTATTGCAAATACCCAGGGAGCAGCTGCTAAACCTAAACACTGGGTTATCATAATGACTGGGTCAGACACTCAGAACAGGACCTTGGTGCACGAGGACTGGAGGAGAAGGAAGCAGATCTGATAGAGGGATTGCAAGTACAGTGGGAACCCAGTGTTTCTGTTATGCAAACACACAGAACACACACAAATATGACTCATGAGACAGTGGAGGAGGAAGTCAGGAAAGAAGTGCGGAACTGGAAGGAGCTGAAGGTATACACTGACATGTTAAACACATTTATCTGCATCTCTAACTTGTCAGAAGACACTTGGGCAATTGCTAAGCGACCTACAATTCCACACTATCCATCACTGATCTTCCTTAATCACTTCTCAGCACATGTTGATGTAGATAATGATTTTGCACAACAAATACCAAACCCATGAGTAATGGCAGTCAGTGTGATGCAGACAGGCCTCTACAACCTCAAAAAAGGAAATGGTGAAGAAAATACTTTTAGAGAATTAATGAAAGACAAAAGCCCCCAACAACTTAAAATACAAATGATATGATTCTTCTTACAGTTGCACTGTTGTTAATCAAGAGTAACTCAAGTCAGAAACGCAGGACTTGTGACAGTATGAGGAACTTCCTGCTGTTCCCTACACTATAAGTGCAGTGGAAAACTAAGAACAGCATTAACATACTCCAGCAAATCTTAAACTGACTGAAATCACAACAGCCCCTCAAACTCAGGGGCAGTTCAGAAACAGTACCAGATTCTGGAGGCCAGGTCATCAAGTGGATATTCCCGGTCACTACAACCTTTAGCCATAACTTCTGGATTTCATATGGCTTACCCTGCCTCTCGCTCCCTGCTTAACTCACCACTGCTACCTTTCCATTCAGGTTCCTCATTCATATGTGATAACACCTTTACAAAGCAGATAACACACATTCCACATGCTGCACACTGTGCTTAGTTTAACTAAGATCAGTACCACAAGGTGAGTAATAGAATGGTCAAATGCAGCTTTTATGTAATATCCAAACCCCATGTCTTTCACAAACAGGTGGGGCACTCACAGAGGGACAGTCACTAGAGTAAATAAGAGCTACACTACTTTCATATGGTACACATTTTTAAAAAAAAAACAAACAAAAACCAAACCAGACCCACAACAATAAATGTCAGAATTTGCATCATCCAGGATCCCATGGAATGCTGGTAGACTTTCTGATCTGCACCATGGCAGTGCTGTACACACAAACAACAAAGACTGAAAACATCCCGGAGTTGTGTCAGGGATAATTTGCATGCCACCTTATCGTTTAGAATGTTTGCCTTCTTAGTGTCTAATTAATATAAACATAGCTGTACTTACAGACAGGGTGAGCCTGATCTCCTTATGGTTACAGTTTTTTGAAAGCTTTTTCTTTAGTGCTTTAACTGCATCTTTAGGCCTGTGACAAAACATTAAGGAGAAAAATTTACCAGTGAAGTTGGACTGCTTTTCTTGTTCATAACTTCATCCAAGAACCAAAAATACCGGCCTGAGACACGGGACCAAATTCATCCCTGTATTTACACCCACATAAAATGAGAGCAATTGCCCCATTGATTTCAGCAAAATCACTTCAGCACTGAGCTAGAGCAGGAAAGCAGTGAATCAGGTTTGTCCCTGCAGTGCATTACTCCAGAGACCTGTGCAGAGAAACAAAATTATTCTCCTCTGTAAAGTCTGCTCCAAAATTATATTTTTCCACTATTGTACAACAGAATTACTTATCTGGTTTTTGTTGCTAAGAAAGAGAATATCAATTGCCAGCTGTATCAAGAGCTGGCTGGTACCGAATTTCATGTATGATGCAATTAAAGAGTATTCTGTTGGGAGTGCTGTCGGGAGTAGGGGTGTCATGGATAACTTCCAATCCTATAATTGCAGGATGCATTTAACTCATCTGAGTAATTACCATGTATGGATGGACAGCCCATTCCAGCCCCAAGATAGGGGCATTTCTAGCCCAGCCATTTTGAGTTCTATATATACACCCCATATCTTTTAACTATCTCTGTAGGAGGAAAAGGGTGGAAGATGGTATTGAGATTATCACAGGTGGGAAGCAGTTTTGCCTAATTAATATGGACTATCTATAGTGTACAATTATTAGGGCCAGCCCAACGTTCATGATCAACATAAACAAGATGTCCTAATGTCTCTTTAGGATCTCTCTAGAATCTAAGGTGGAGCAATAAGCACAAATAAAGTTTCAACAAGAAAAAAAGGAAATATTTGTTGAAAATATTTCTAAGCCAATAAAATTAAGTGGGTATTTACCACCACTGCATTTCTCAGCTTGAAATGTTATACTTCAAGAGAAAAAACGAGAAAATATTTCTCATTTTTCTTAATCCTGTGTCATACCCAGACATACCAGGAGAGCTTCAAGGTATGGATGAGAGCATAAGTGTGAAGAAAACTTTCCCTTGCAGAAAGCTGGACTCCTGTGATTCCACTCCTGCTTCTTATTTCCCTCACTGAAGCATCTGGAAATGCTCTGGTCAGGAGCTGGATATTGCATTAAAATAACCATTTACCTAATTAGATACAGCAGTTCTGCTGTTCCTAGTATCCTGTTACAGACTGTGACTAGCAGTAGCTGCCTAGGAGGAAGTTACAAGGAGCTCCTCTGTAAGCATAAGCTGTGCACAGGAGGAAATAAGTTTATTAAAAAAAGCTCTGTTGCATGGAAACTTCACATAAAAACTAACACCGAGGGTCAAAGCATGCTGTTGCTTATGGCAATAACCAGAAGGGAGTTATTACTGACATTCCAAGCATTAAGAGGCATTGCTGAGGGTGTGGGACCCAAAAAAATGAGAAGGAAAGAAAAGTTAACACACACAAAAAAAAAGATACCTGTGCAGAAACTAAGCCACAGCTCACTCTCTTGGAGGAGGCTCTTCAGCTGGTGTTAAAATATTCCAGTGCTAGCAGTGAGGTCTTGCAATGCACCACTGGAGCACATCTTACCTGAGAACAGATTTCCTTCCTCCCCTTTTAGTGGTGAGAGCAAGGATGCTCCAAGCAGCACAGGTGGCTGAGCAAACCTGGCTGTGGGGGCTCAGTGCTGGGAGCACCCCGGGATGGGATGGGATGGACCCCACTGAACAGGTACCCAGCCATCGCTTCAGCCCTGCTGTGACATGGTTAAAAGCCCACCGTTTTAGACAGTGTTGGGGGCACCCAAGTGGCTAAAGTCTTCTTATAGGTGAGTTTTACAGAGGGCAAGGGTGCCTGCCTAGCCTGACAAGCACTGCAGGCTGTACAAAACACATGAGACTCAGGTGAGAAACATTTGCTGCCACCTCTCCCCTAGCGTGTGTCCGCGGGCAGGAACCCACGAGTGTATTCCCTGCGAGTCCCGACGGCTGGGAGCCAGGCAAAGCCCTTCCCTGCGATCCATAGGGAGCCGCTCCCCGCCGCTGTCCCGTGCTGGGACACTGCACAGCGGGCACAGCCCTGCAGAGCCGCCCGGCCCCGCTCACCCCTCCTCCGTGGCGTTGATCATGTCGCAGATGTGCATGAACTGCCCCCACTCCTCCGACGGCAGCGACCCCAGGGTCGCCCGCTCTGCAAGGACACGGGGAGCCGCCGGTCAGCGGGAGGGGACAGGGCACAGGGGGCATGGGGACATGGGGACAGGGGACATGGGCACAGGGGACATGGGCACAGGGGACATGGGGACATTGGGACAGGGGACATGGGGACACTGGGACATGGGGACAGGGCACAAGGGACAGGGCACAGGGGGCATGGGGACAGGGGACATGGGCACAGGGGGCATGGGACATGGGGACGGGGGCATGGGACATGGGCACAGGGGAGAGGGGACAGGGGACATGGGCACAGGGGACAGCGCCGTCCCGTCCCGCCCCGCCGGGACTGTCCCCGCACTCACCGACCAGGCTGCCCACGGCGGTGCCGAACGGGTCCTTCGGAGCCTTCCCAAAAGCCATGTCCGGCTGCTCTGCGGGGCGGCAGCGCCGGCCCCTCCGCCGGATCCGGCCGCTCCCTGCGCTCCCTTCCCGGCTCTGGGGCGGGGCCGCCTCCAGGTGCCGTCGGGCCGGGATGGGATGGGATGGGACGGGACGGGACGGGACGGGACGGGACGGGACGGGCCGGGATGGGATGGGACGGGCCGGGCCGGGCCGGGCAGCACCGCCCCGAGGGGCACGACCCACCCCGGACACCCACTGGGGCTGGGCTCTGTCCCCTGGCACAGGGCTCAGCCCACGGGGAAGGGCTCCGTACTCGGGACCGGGCTCCGTACTCGGGACTGGGCTCCCACCGGCGCTCCCCACCCGGGACTGGGCTCCCACCGGCGCTCCCCACCCGGGACAGGGCTCACGCCGGGACAAGGCTCCCCCATCCCCGTGCTGAGCCGCACGGACGGGGCATCCCCGCACCCAAAAAAGCACAGCCTCGTCCTCCCCGTCCTGCCCCGTGGCCAGGGTCGAACCTGTGAGCCCCCCGCCCAAAGGCAGCGACCCCTCGGCCGGCTCCCGAGTGGGGCTTTGTGGCTGAATCCACGGGAAACCTGGCATTTGGGGAGGCGAAGCTCAGAGACACCCTCGGAGCCCCTTCTGCTGCACCCCCCTGCTCCTGCAGACAGGCTCTCTCAAACCCCCGTGTTCTGTGATTCACACATTTAACAGGAGCAGATGCACAGAACCCAAAGAAACAGGGAGAAAACCCCCAGCAGTGCATGCAACTTGCATTCATAAAGTCATCCTTTTTCTCGCAGAAACCACTGATGAAGGGCTCGCCACATCCACGTTTGCACACCTGGGACTTCCTTGCTGCAATGACTATCAACGACTTCCATTGTGTCACTTAATCACAACCCTGACTGTATGTCAGACCTCTACAATGGCTGGGAATGAACACGGCATGAATGAAGATTAAAACCTCTGTTGTAATTTTTATTGACTGAGAGTTGTAATTATTTCGGTATCAAACACACACGGAATCATGTTAACTAGCATTTGAGTACAGCTTAATCAGTCATACAGTCAGGACATGATATAAGCAAATAAACTATTTGCCTGACATTAGAATTTAATGAATTAACAAGCTCTATTTGCACTGATTATGAGAGTTTTTCCTAGGAGGAACTGATTGTACTTTCTTTTGCGTTTTGTACAACTCCGTGGCCCCATCTACTGGATGGCTTTAAGAGAAAGGCTGGAGAAAAACGCCTTATTTATTTATTATTTTTTTGTGTACCTACAAGTATCTCTATGAAAAACAAGTTATCATAATAATTGTTAGGCAAATCAATCATGTGCACGAATGTAGGAGTTGAGTGTTTTTCTTACCCCTTCCATAATAAATGGGTGGAATTCATCACGCAGCTCCGTGAGGCTCCATTTGAGACTGTTCTAATGAACACAGCTCAATTTTCCTTCTGTTAGTCTTGTCATTTGGCTATAAGCCAGACATCATCTGTCAGAACAGGAGTTTGTTTATTTATTCTCATTCACAGAATTTTGAAAGACATCCTCTCAATTTAGGTGTTTAATCCACTTGCACTTTAACACTGAAACAGAAATAAGGGCCTGTTTAAATTAGCCCTTGTTAAACCTGCAACGTGAGTCAGATCTTGTTTCAAAGAGCATATTTTATTGAGCTACTCTGGGGAAAAATTTCTGATGAAGCCTTTTTTTCTTTGGAATTCACTGATTAAAGTCACTCATTGAAATCAGCTATTGGTCAAGGTCTATGAACTCCGAGTGGGCTTCAGGTTCTTGAAGCAAACCTGCCTGGTACTTCAGCCTTCTCCAGGCTGGAGTCCTTGGCATTCATGAGCTGGTGGTCAAAGAGTCCCACGAGAGTCCTACTGCACTCCTTGCAATTTTACAGTTAGTGCAGATATAATATTATACTTAATTGTTACTATTAAGGGACATTTGTATTATACCAACAAAAGCAGGTATGTCAATGTAATTTCATTTGTACCAGAGAGTTTGATGATGTTGCTACGTCAATTACACAGATAAAATCACATCCCTAATTGCTATAGCTATGCAGAGGGTTTTTTTTAAATCTAGTTTTGCTTGGTTTAAAGTTCAGAGTTGTATATCATTAATTTAGTTTCAAAAAAATCATGCCTTTACCTTATTTA